>DWHP01005897.1:0-11683 GCA_018247895.1 Parnassius honrathi | reverse complement strand
ATGTTAGCCAAAACACATTGGGCCAGCGCGGCGGACTAATTTCTTCAAATATCTCAGAAATTAAAAGAGGCCCACATATTGCTTATCTTTAATTTTTAAATTAAAATAAATTTTATTTTTAAATTAAATTTAAAAAGAGTCCCGTGCAGCCGACATTAAGCTAGTGGGGAAAACATGCGACCCCACTGTAATATGAACAGCTCGTAATTAGTATTTTGCGAAGCCTTTGTCAGTTTTCGTGTATTTCACACGTCCCTTTTGGTTTTTAGGTTGAAACCTTACAATCAGCATTTAAACGATATGTACACACCTTTTTAAGCTTTTGTAAAACTCTTATAAGAAACGTAAAATAATTTGTTTTATTATGATAGTCCATTTTATAAATGCAATGTTTTAAGTTTACAAAATAAATAAATAATAACTGATTCTAAACGTAGTAGAGTCACACTGCAGTTATATTATGGCTGCAGCATGAATGTACTCTCACAGACTACCAGCGTAAAATAGCAGCTTAATACTATTTCACAATCTGTATAAAAAGTAATATCATATTCTCAGTATAATTAATGTACAGTCTACCGATAGATGTTACCTAAAATATTTTCTAATATTACCATAGTCTAATACTCACTAGCAGGTACAATAAAGCGAGGAAGTGTGTTTGTATATTGACTGCTCCATGGCGCAGTGTCTTAGCAACGAATTGCAGTGTGTTTTGGCGACGATTAATTACTGTAGATGAAACCTGGCTACAGCCCAAAAAATACAGTCAAAACAGTGCACCAGAAAGGAGGGACCGGTTCCAAAAAAAAGGAAAAACTGTTTCTTCGGCTGGGAAAGTGATGGCGATTGTTTTTGGGATAGTCATGGAGTTATCTTAATCGAGTTATCTTATCTTAAAAATGGAAAAACCATTACAGGAGAGCATACTACGCATCATTATTTGACAAACTGGAGGCAGAATTTTCGGCAAAAGCACATTTGGAGAAAAAGTAACTGTTTCACCATGACAACGCGTCGTCTCACAACTCAGCGGTTACCATAGCGAAAATCCACGAATTACGGTTTAAAATGCTTGACCATCCGCTTTACTCACCACATCTAGCCCCAAGCTACTCCTTTTTGTTCTCTCATCTAAAAATTGCGCTCGGAGGGCAGAGATTTTCGCCAAATGACAATCTGACATCAACTTCGTGAACTATTAGTTTGCAAATAAAAAGGCCGAGCACTATTCGGATGGGTTAGAGAGATGGGAGCATTAAAATATTTAAAATCTTATTAATGATCGCTATGGTCCAATGATTTACACGCAGTAGAGCCACACTGCAGAGATATAATTATATTAATGTTGTACCACGAATGAGTCGACTAGCCTGGGCAAGGACCACGCTTTCATAGAATACACCGTGCAGTAGCTTAATGCTGCTGTGATTCTTGATAGAGGATAGATTTAGAGTATAGGCCACAGCATTCACTTATTCAAGAAGAAATATGTAATTGCTTTAAACTTTTCCTTTCTGTTTCTGTCTGTGATTAAACGCTCATGTTTTGCGATTTGTGATATTTTACGACATTATGATTAGTCCGAATTTTATTAATTTAGTACTATTAAGATACTTAAAAATCAGCTTAAAACAAGTATATAAGCTCGCCCATAAAAATGTAGAGTTGGTTACGGCAAAACTTCTGTGCGAAACTTGCGTAAAATCTATCTATCCTTTATAGGCGGCGTTCGGGAAATTACGATATAAATTTATTTCAAGTATTCTTCGAAACTTAAAATCAAGTATACAACCAGAGCATGCAACAGATGTTGCCAGTACCCGAACGTCGAGAATATAAAATAGGTTTCACTGTTGTGTTAATTTTTTTATCAGATAGATATTTTTTGGTCTACTTCGATTTTGCTTTTTTTTACAACATCGCTACATTTATAATAACGTATTTATTTGGACTCTGAATTCGGGATATTGTTGAATATGAATACCGATGGAAAGCAATGCGTCGCAAACGGTACGCAATATTAATGACGTATACGAGCCTAGAACTGCTAACGAGCGAACTATGCTTTACTAGTTCAATCGTTTTCAATCGGGAAATTTTGACCTTACAAATAAACCTCGTGGCTGCGCGGAGAAGGTTGACAATGACGAATTGAAGGCGACAGTGGAAGCAGATTCGTTTCCGTCATATTGTTGATTTTTTTATTTTGTTGTACTTTTACTAACTGATGTTTGTACAAATGTTAAAATTTGAGTTCCTAATGTTTGTAGCGAGTTACAACAATTATTTCCTTCTTTATTTCGTTCTTTCTTTCCGAACTAAGACCCAGCTTGCGTTGGCTTTTGTTGTAAGTGTTTAAACAAGATTAGATAATTTGCGGCATATCAGTAGAATAAAGAAGTTTGACAAATGTGTATCCCATGAAAAGCAGGGACGCATAACAAGAAGCCAAGTACGCCTTATATTGCTGAGTCGGCCTAGTAAGGAGGGAATTTTGAGCCAAACTGTGATGAGAAGTGGATCCTATACGAGAATCGTAAGTATTTATTACAATGGTTTGATCTAGATACCATTGGCCCTAAAGAAAGGTGGCTGAAAATGGCTTATGATGACAGTTTGTTGGTTTACTGTTAGTGTTATTCATTATAGCTTCTTGCCATCTGGAGCCGCATGGTGGGGTTATTGTTAATGATTACAAAGGACGGTGAAAAATCTGGCATTCAAACAACCAAGATTGGTGAAATTCTTATACGCACAATAGATGTTGGTATAATTCGCACAGCTAAAGCTTGAAACCCCTCCTCATTCACTTTAGTCTCCAGACCTTGTCCCAACAGATTTCGACCTTTGTCATAGTTTACATAACTTTTTGATAGGTAGAAATTATCATTCCGAAGAAACAGTAAAAGACGTCTTTAAATAATAATAAAAGAAATAAAAAAAGCACTTCGTCTTTGTTCATGCAGTAGAGTTCAACAGTAAAGGCATCAACAAACTACCCATAATGGCAAAAAAGAGTAAACGGTTTAGGTAAATATTTACCAAAAAAACTCAAAAAAAAAATTACACTTGTTATACTAAACGGCAACTTCATTGGCAAAGACATAATATATTAATAAAGAAGACAGTGAGTACAATGACAAAAGCAGGATATTAAATTTAGAAGAATATGTTGTTATAATTACAAGTCATAACGCATATATCAGTTCTGGATGGCCTGCGCCCCTCCTGATTCCTCCGTTTAAAATTGCTTATAAGAATTAATATGGCAGGAAGTTAACAAAAGAATCATTCACACAGCAGTCGGCGAGCGTATCGAACCGACAAGGACCGGCGTGGTTCCCTGGGAAAGCTATCAAATCAGAACATTCGATTAAGAACATAAAGGGAAGGCGTTATCACTTGTACTATTTTTCCCATACAGTTTACAATGATTTAGAGCGTCGTGTTGCTTGCTTGTCGAGATTATGGACAATTGTAATTATATTATTTTACCACTGATTGTAGAGCAATTAATGATTCATTGTATTTATGCAAATGTTACACATTGAAATAAACTAATACATTATGTCGTTTTATTTATCAACAGTCTATTTCGTGTTCTTTTATAGGAAACAGATACGTACAGACAGTGCAGTTTCGAATGCCTGGATATGGACCTACCTAACAAGTGTTTGTCCATACGAAACAATTTGTAGGCCGTTCTACAAATAACAATTGTTTTCATGTGCAATGTAGATTCTATGTTCGTAAAACGTATCCATGTTGCAGTAGATATTTCTAGAAGAAACTTTAAAAATAATGAAAACAAAGGTAGGTACACATTGTCTACAGAAAGAGAAAAAGAGTTACGCAATCTCTTTGGAAAGAGTTCTGTTTTAACAGCTCACACGAAGATATCACAATTGACTGAGAGCTATTGTAATTTTATTGACTGCCTCCTGTTCAAAAATCTTATCATCGAATGAAAAAAGTGAAAACGAATGAGTAGGTAAAGATACATCATATACCATGCAAAATTGACGATTTCTTAAAAGTATAAGAAACGGAAAATGTGAAATATTTCTTCAGAACCCGAAATATTTACGAATACTGAGGCGTAGCAAGGCGGCGTAGGACATAAGCGCATATTTTAGGATGGCGGCATTTTAGTGAAGAAAATTCAAGTCAGAAAATTAACTTTTTAAATAATGCTGGTGAGAACCTCGAAAACTCTCCAAATTCTGTTGAATTGAAAGTTCTGAAAGTAGTAATTATCTGCACACATATATAAGTATATATACAAAATATAAAATACATTATATTGTCATACTAATTATTGAATAATACAAAAAAAATACTATAGAAGATTTCTAATTTTATAATTTTTAGGATACTTGCAAAAAGGTGGAGGGGAGGATGGGAGGGGAAGGGTGGGTTTATTACCAGGTACATAGCCATGTTATGTAACAGTACAAAAGATGTAGATAATACAAAGGATGAAAAAGACTTTCCTGTTGATATAATTGGGAAAAAAATCGATGTGACATGAAAAGGAACAGAAATATTACACACTTTGGCGGGCGGGTTTCCGCAAATAAAGTGCAGGAAGTTCCTACTTTGTGATAAGTTAAGAGTCATGACGTCTTTCTGATATTCTGTGTACGTATAGGAATTCCAATTAGGCGACCTGCGTCAATGCACTATGTATTTTTAAACAGTAATCTATTTTTGTTTTGTGGGTTCAAAAACAGAAGGTGACGGCAAGAAATTATAGTTACACCAAATATATGGATAGCATAAAATTAATTATAGTACACTAAAGACGAGGTAGCTTAGAGCACAAACGCTTGATTTCATATAAAGCGACCAACACGAGTTTGTGTCAGGAGTCTGGCTGGAAACAGAACCTATGAAACTAAAGTACAATAATTTTAGGTGCTGATTTACGTGCAATATGGTGAAAGAACACATTGTAAGGTAACTAAAATTAAAAAGTGAATTAATAACATTTCGTGGTGAAGTCCCGCAGGTCCCAAAACTTTCATTCAATTTATCAATTCATTCAAGGGCGCTTTAGTGGGCAAGTGAAATATCCTTGAAGGCCAAATAGGACTTTAACCAGAAATTAAATATCAAAAAAAGTTTAAAGATAAGTAAAAGTGCTTCAAGTTTTTCCATAGGCAATTTGTATAATAGCGTATTTGTTAAACTGAAATGAAATTCTATTACAGATCCGGCTACTTATTCTGATCTTTTAATGAACCAAGTTTTGCGGTACATACATACTTTTACGACTACAACTATAATCAAAAGAAACATGTAATCTACTTTGTTTGTATTATTAAAATTCTAAAGTTTAAAACATACGCTACGAAGAAACCATCTTCAAGAGTGGCTCAATGAATAATACAGCATGTTTAATAACGCTACACATTATACAGGTTGTTTTCACGAAGACGCCCGTGGATACGTGAGCTAGCGAGGAGAGCGACGCGGTAGCGGACTAGTGATGAGCGTTCGAAATTTAGTCGACATATTGAATTAATATGTTTCGGTCTGTAAATCATCACACAGAACTATCTAAATTCAAACGCAGAAATATCGCATGAAATTTTAGGTAAGGATATAGAATGTACTTAATATATGTTATGTATCCTATACCTACATATAACTTATATGAATATTTCAATATTTTGTGAAACGAGAATAATCTACGTAGGCTATTAGGTACTATTGTAACCCATCATAAGTCCACTGCTGAACTACCGAACTGTGGAAGAGCCACAGCTTTTTCTTCTTCCGCCCTCCGCCACAAAATACGGTCCTGAGCCACCCGCATCCGTCGATCGCCAGCGTTTTTCATCAGGTCGTCATTTCAACTAATACGGCCGTATAAGAAAGCTCAGTCACTCAACGTGCACTGGAAAGCACTATGCTCGGAATTTCTCTGCGGGATAAAGTTCGTTATGAGGATAATCGCAGAAGGAAATAGTAACTGATATAGCCCAGCGGAGCAGTAAGCTGAAGTGCTCGAAGAATCGACAATTGGTGGGGATGAAAAATTCTTGAGTGGAAGCCTCGTACCGGCAAGCTCAGTGTTGGGCGTCCCCCACTAGATGAAGTAATGTAGACTATACAGTATACTACATACCATTTAATAAAGTGATTTTTTTTACAATTTCATGCACAGGCCTAATACCACTCTACAAGTATCACGGATAAAATGACTTTTCAAAGTACTAATTCTTTAACCTTCATATGTTATTTATCAGGTTATTTCAGACAAGAATGTGAATACTATCGATAGAAGTTGAACAGATTTTACCTCATACAACAAACATTGTAGTGATTGTAATATTTGATTTATACAAATTATCTTTATAATATGTTGATGCATCATAATGCGATGTTTTTGGGAGATTTGACGGCAGCTTAAATCTCAGCTTAAAGCTCAAGGCTCATAAGTGGACAAAAATCTTGTGATTTATATTACTATCAGAATATTTGTTAGGTCGTTTCCACTAACAGGTCACATTTGAAGACATGTAATAGCACACAAAATCGCATCACTTGTACCAAATTCGGTACCAGAATCTAAATTAAACTATTTTAATGGGTACAATCCGCCTGCGGCCTACTTCTCGTCAAAATTCTATAACATAGCTTTTCTACATGTAGTTTTTTCGATTTTTTTTTTGAATCTAAGTATGTATAGATTTAAAAAAATCATTATTTTGAAAATAACGAAGTTAAAGAACGCCGGGTGCGAATTATCCTCATTGTCAAAAATAAACGTATATAACATTAAATACCCTAAAACCGAAAAAAAAACAATTCTCAACTCGTTATACCCCCATCACTAGCGCATCTTGTCCAGTGAGGAGGCATTCCTTTACCTTATGTGGAAAACAATGCGGGACGCGAACCAGGTGAATGCTATTTTGGGAGCGCATTTCGTCTGATGTTTTCTTTGAAGCAATCAGTTTAGGGCCGATAAGAAGTGGACATGGAAGGTGCGTGCTTTTATTTCCGAAATAAAAAAAAATTTGGACTTGAATCAGTCAAAAACTTTAGTTATTTTTATTACTATCGACTAACTGAAAGTCTGGCTCATTATTGGTGAATGTTGTCTATATTAAAAACAGACAGTTGTGTGGTTTAGTTACTCGTACTACTTTTTTTACTGAAATACATAGGTTCTTCTTTGTTTCCCTAACTAAACTTAATCATAGATCAAATTGATTGATTTCCGAATCTATCTAGATTTGTATGCCATACTCCGACACTACTTTTAAGCAATTCTTCAATTTTATATGCGATATGAGATGTCCTGTGTAATTGAAAACTTAAACTAGTCTGATAAATCCTTCTTTTATCAACTCGATTGTTTTTTAGATTACCACATCAACTATCAGGATTACAGCTCCTCGTAAAACATTAAAGGGACAAAATTTGCACGTATTTATGAGGGAGTTTAAGCGACATGAGTTCGGCTAAATTTAACTTAAGCGTATAATCGCATTAAAATAGCGGGACGAGCGATCTAAACGCACCTAAAATAAACGTCGTGGAAGTACCGGCGACGGGACACCGCAAATGGGTATTATCCGTCGTGAGACGGATTAGTGTTGTGTTTAAATCGAATTACTTACATGAACTGCATCGTTGATATCGATAGCGCTTCCCTAAATGATGGAACCGTAGATAAATATACAGACTTAAATTTTTATCCTAGGCTATGTCTGGTCATAACGCAGGTAACTATACCTTTGTAACTGTCTAATTCTGAAAGCTAAATGCAAGTGGTTTGCGGATTGTTTTGTATTGGCGGGGTATAAGTAGCAACCTTAGTTTGATCCCCGCCAGTACTAATGAAATTATTAATTGCAAATTTAATTACTGATTTACTAGTAGGTAGTAAAGGAAACCATAATTTGCAAGTAGCGTTACAGAAACTTAAGCTTTTAAGTGGTATCCGCAAATACATAATATACGATATTAATTTTAAATTTAAACACAGCGAACAAATCCTTTAATAAATAACATTCACACATAAATACTAATAAAACAATGCTAAAACTAATGTGTGGTATTGAAAACTATATAGATTTTTGTAAGATACTCATACCTATAATTTACAAGCGAAAAATAATATTACATTACATAAAAGTAGTCAATTTTATGTGAGAAAATATAGCAATTTGTAATTCAAACAGAATAGCTCGGGGCGGAAAGGACACTATAATTATAGGTAATGCAGGTGTTATAATTGTAGTGTGAGAAGAGAGAGCCGTGGAATGTATAATATAAACCATGCTGATATAAAAAACATTCATTGTTCAACAAAGAGATTTTTTTAATAAGAATGTTTGCGAGAGAGCAAATAAATGAGCAAATAGGATTTTAATTTGACAAAAGTTTTGCTTTTTATTTATTTATTGTTTAATGTAATATGGCTATAACTTCATAGAAAATTGTGTACCCCATTTTTGTAGTCTCTTGACAAATAGCATGAGTAAACCTGATAATGGTCTGCAACATCGTAGTGTTAAAATCTTTCCTTGTGTGCTATCCAAAACCCGATAATTTTGCACTCGCACATTTTTGGCGCAAAACTACGCTTTAGCACACTACTTTTTTGCTGTAAACAAAGAAAATTCTCACTGTCGTAATAAACTTAATATGAGAAACGTCTAAAATAGCTTGGAAAGGTAAGACAACGTTACACTGCATTCTACAACGCCGACGGAAACATCGCTTCCGCAACATGAGTTATTAATTTATTTACTTTTTTTACCGATTTATTTTAGGAGTATTTTTGTAAAGAATTTTGGATGGCATCGACCCTGAGGATGAATTATGTCGTCTTACATACGCTACAAAACCTTTATTGCGTTTTAATGTATGTATAAGCCGCTATATTTAAATGATATAAGCTTTACGACTACATAATTTGATTTTTAAGTTTCGTTGGCTACAATGTTCTGGGTTATATAATAATGTCACGTTTTAAACTAAAACTGTAACTATCAGTCAGTCAAATTGTTGCAGTATAATAAAAAAATGAAATAATAAAAGCGGCGATCATTGTGGAGTCGTCTGAGTAGTTGAACATACATCAAATAAATGCCTATAATTTATTTCAATGATTAATTTATAGTCTGTATTCAAAGTTTTTTTTATAGAATAATGGTGACAAGCACACAGTCCACCTACCTGATGGTAAGCGGATGCTGTTGCCCATAGACCTCGATTAAGTATCACAATGCAGATGCGTTGTCAACCACGAGGACTAACAAAACGCTAACAAGTTGCATTTAGTCAAATACGGTCGAAACAAATAGTATTTTTTTAAATGAAATGAAAGAGATGCATCGGCGTTGCTTGGGGCAGTAGACTTGGGCTTTATCGATAATGATTTTTTTTAAATAATAGCAGGCTTTGCATTTCAATACATTTACCTTTTGTAGTATTCGATACTGATGTAATTTATTTCAGTATAGTTAAAGTATTAAGTCCGTAAATCACACGAACGAAATGCAATAACAGTAAATGTTATAATTGGACGGAAGTGGTCATTAGCATGCGCGTGAGTGAGGTTTGAATTACAGTAATTGTGGCGTCACAAATGAGCAGCTAAGTTGCCGATCACGTAGAGATGAGACTCTCGTGAATACAACGGTACGTTGGCAATTTTGCCGCCTTCTATGACCGCCATATTCGGTGCAATGCCGATAGCGATAGCTTCAATTTTGTCATTATCAAATCTTATTACTTTCGTGCTCATAATTTATTTATTTATTCACAATCACCGTTAAAACTAACAGACGTATCCGTTAGTATTCCAAAACGCTTATAAAACCATATTACATACACACATAACAAACATTGCTTTAAATTATTAATTTTCACAGGCAACATTACCTACAATAATCATCGTGAATTTATAATACATAAATATTGTCAATCAATTGAATTAAATAGGAAGATTACCATTTAAATATCAATAAAACTAATGTCAAATCTAGATCTTATAATATAACTAGCGAACCGCCCGGCTTCGCCAGGGTAATTTCAAAATTTCATCAAAAACGGTCCAGGCCTTTAGGAGGAGTTCAGTCACACACACACAGATTATATAATATATAAAGATTATACGCATTAGATGAGAATAAAATTACTTTTATTACTTTTCGTCTTTGGAATTTTGGAATATCGTTAACGTGTTGTGTTTTGGTAATATTTTCGGATCCATGGCGTGAAATATTCGAGAGCATCAAAATAACTTAATAGTACCTTAGCATATGTATATAGCATATAGCGTTATATAAGTATTACTTCCATGTGTACCCACGGGCCACACCGGGCCAATGTCCTAGTTTTCCCGCCTCTCCAGTTAACCTACGTATACAGTCAAAGTATAGGTTATATTTTAATTCTTTGAAAAATAATATGAAATTTTAATACAGAGGTATAACTTTGTTCTTACCTTTTAATAGATCTAAAAGAAAATAATGATGATATTATGTTGACAATGACGACGTCTACCAGACTGATTTCATAATGGCGTCAGATCACAAACCGGGCAAGCATGCAAGCAACTATTCGGTTAATGCAGTAAGATCGAAGACAGGTTAAGATGCTGTTTCAGAGACACAAGCAGACGTTTAATTTCATGGCGGCTGACGAGCATAACTCTGTTGCTTAGCAAAGGACTTGTTAATTATTTTCTTATACCACTGCGAATAACTTTCCTCTGTTAATACTCCATTCTTCGATAGTATTAACTTTAACTTTTCTTGAAGCCACATTGCTGAAGACTGTCATCACAACAGTTTGATTGTCTGCGCGCGTTTTATATAGTATTTTTTATAGAATAAGGGTGACAAGCAAGCACACAGTCCACCTAATAGTAAGTGGATGCTGTGGTCCATAGATTCAAAATGCAGATGCGTTGTTACCACTTAGGACTAAGATGGAACGCCTCGTTTCCAGTGAATACTGGTTCTCTCCACCCACCACACGAAGCACAGCATTTTAGCGTGGTCCCACCGTGGATGAGCCGACCCATTCGTTTTACAACCATAATATAGAGCCAGTGTGGCTCTACCACGTAATTGATTTGTACAAAGATTTTACATAAGAAGATGTTTATAAATAGTTTTTATATTTACGCATGATCCTTAGGAATAGATAAAATATGAGCAATCCTGGATGGTAGGATTGTTATCCTTTCCGCATGGGTAGGTAACTTATAGTAAACTTACCTAATGCCAACAAGCAGCAGTGCGCGCCCCGCGGTGTTCCGGACCGAAAGGTACAGAGCATCAGCAGTTACGGGCTGTAGGGCAATCCATACTGATGCTGAGAGGTTCTTTGTATACGTTTCTTGCAGGTATTAATCGGCTGAAGTAGTCACTTACAATAAGCCAATATAGTTTTTCTTAAGAACCAGCTAGCTGCATAGTATTCTACGTAGATACATAAACACTCACGCCTGTCACCCAGAGGGGTAGGCAGAGACTACAGACTGCCATTTAGCACGATCCTGAGACACCCTCTCGCCTCCTTCACATCCATATACCAACGCATACACGCTCGTCAGTTAAGGGAACTCCTAGTTTGGCCCGTTTTTAATAAATCGCCAATTTGGTCGATAAATTTTCGCCTAGGACGTCCCTTTCCGACTCTGCCATTC
>DWHP01005896.1:0-11684 GCA_018247895.1 Parnassius honrathi | reverse complement strand
ATCACCAGCTTTCTTGCAGATCGGAGCATCAAGGTCGTTGTAGACGGTGCAAGCTCCGATTACAAGCCTATTAATGCCGGTATTTCACAAGGCTGCGTGCTATTGCCAATGCTGTTTCTTCCGCATATCAATGATATGTTGCAAACTCGTAACATTCATTGCCATGCAGATGACAGCACTGGTGATGCTCTGTACACCGGCCATGTCAATTTTTCTCGGGAAAACGTCTCAGAGTACCGGGACAAACCTGTGTCTGAAGTCGAGTCTTTGCTGAACAGGGTCTTGGATTGGGGGCGACTTAATCTAGTCCAGTTTAACCCTCAGAAGGCACAAGTTCGCGCGTTAACCGCTAAAAAGAACTCCTTTGTCGTATCTCCTCAGTTTCAAGGCACTTCTCTTGTTGCCTTAGCCGTTATCGGAATACTCGGCGTTGTCATATCGAGTAACGTGCAGTTTCGTGGTCACTTTGAAGAGAAGACCTTGCTTGCTTGGCGTGCTCATCAGAGTGGGACAGTATTTCATGCCGGCACACCACCTGCAACTCTGCAAGGCGCAGGTTCGGCCGCACATGGAATACTGTTCCAATCCCTGGGCTGGAGCTCCCCAGTACCAGCTCCTTTCACTTGACCGCATCCAGCGCGGAGCGGCTCGAATCGTCGACGACCGAGTGCTTTTCGATCGGCTCGATTCACTGACACTGCGAAGATATGTTGTATCTCTTTGCATTTCTATCGCATATACCACGGGGAGTGCCCTGAGAAATTGTTCGGATTAATCCCAGCCGCCAAATTTGGTGAACGCACTACGCGGCAAACGTCCCGATACCATCCACAACATCTGGATGGTTGGCGGTCCACCACCGCACGTTTCACAAGGAACTTTCTCCCGCGTACGACCTCACTGTGGAATAGTTTACCACCGGCCATTTTTCCGGACCGATACGACCTGGGGACCTTCAAGAAAAGAGCTTACTCCTTTCTAAACGGCCGGCAACGCACCTGCAATTCCTCTGGTGTTGCGGTTGATCATGGGCGGCAGTAGTCACTTAACATCAGGTGAGCCGCATGCTCGTTCGCCCCCTCTTCTATAGAAAACCGAAGTCAAATGAAGTTGCTTTAGTTATTATTGGACAGCAATTTTCTAATCGGTATCGAATGAGCGAAACCCATCGCTCATACGATGCATTACTATACCCACTCTTGTTTTGCTACGGCTAGGATAGGTACTCGTTTCTACACCCCAGTGCGATCCTAAGACCAAACAAACGCTTAAAAAAATGGTATCTGCTGCAAGTTTTTATTCTTACCGTATAAACGAAAATATTTTATATTAGGAAAATATTTTCATTAGCTGTTTAGCCAGTTTTTAGATAACATGTTTGTGAAAATCGTGACGGAAATGTTGATTTATATTCGAAACAATCAGGCGTAGCTTATAGCGGACAGATATATATACTTGCAAGATGCGATAGGCAGATAGGATATTAATGTTGATCCGCTGTCACCACGCATGTGGAGCCACGCTATATACATAAGCGGACACAAGACGCCATGTCGTCTGTTCGCCACTACGGTTCTTAAGTATTTCTTTATAATTTCTGCTTGCAATTCTCGATAGGATGAAATTACGGAGATATTTTGCCTGGGTAAAAAAGTTATGACAGACACGACATAATAGCCAGGACTTTTTACCTCAAAGTTAAGAAAATTATGGTACATCTAACCAAAGCACAAGTAACTAATAACTGCAGCAAAAAATATTCCAGACAATTTTAAAAAACATTGAAGTAGGCAATAGGTGAGCGGCCCCCTATAACAAGTTTCTGTCACGGACATTTAAGGCACATATTAATGAAATATTTTGCAATTCTGTTAGATTGATAAAGTACTTTTGTAAGTACATTAATAAGGGCAGTGATCAGGTGGCTTTCATTCTAGAAATCAAAACGGATAAAGTCAAATTATATGAGAGTGTGCGTTATTTGAGTATTTCGGGGACAGTTTGGAGGATTTTAGGGTTTTCCACTCATGAAAAGTTTCTCGCAGTTACACATTTAGCTATCCACCTTGAAAATGGCCAACGAGTCTGTTTTAATTCCGACAACCTCGCCGACAAAGTTAATAGTCCACCAAAAACGACACAGTTTGTATTTTTTGATTTATGTCAAACAGATGATTTAGCTAGAATCCTTCTATATGCGGAAGTACCTTCATTTGAAAACCACGATCAGTTGTATATGGCATGCTCCGAAGTAAACGCCCACACTAGCCTAGTGATTCTAGCATCCGAAGGAAAAACAAAAAATATAGTTTACAAAGAAATACCGCAGCAGGTGTCGCATTTCGATTTTTAGTTTGAAATTCGTTCGGAGCTAACTTAAAAAAAACACCAACCACAGAGAAGCTATTGGTTTTCAACGTTTTTGCCACATGCTCGGCGCTGCAGAAACCATCATGCTAAAACCTGCGTATCTGAGTATTAAAAACTAAAATTAAATATTTCTTCGACATGTGAAGTCTATCAATGCGCATTGGGGCACAGCAACGAACACTACCTTGCATAAAATATTTTCATAAATAAGATGAACACTGTGCACAGCAATAGGAAGTACTCGTATAAAAGCTCTAACTTCAACGTTTTTCAGATCTGGTTGCCTTCCTCCGTTTCTATCGGCTTCCTGCTAATCTTATCGGATTGTCACTCGAACTTGTGGCGGCCGAGTTTTGGCTGTCAATATGTAACACCCGTTATTTCATATTATTTATTTCATTTTATGAACCAAATTTCAGACATTAGCATACTGCGAGATATGCAGTTCTTGCTACTTAACCTAACCTTCATTGGTGCGCTGCGGCTGGTGCTGGCGGAGGCCCGCGCGGTGGGGCACAGTCTCTTCGTCGGAGTGCCTTCCCTCGGCGAGAACAAACCGAAGACATGTCAGCTTTGAATAATTTGAATATCTGAGAAAGATAAAAAATATAGAAAGAAATGAAGATATTCCATCTAAAATATTTTTCAATGTACGTGACGGCACTAAAGAGCTCGACGTCCCAATGTCATAGTTAACCACGGCTACCGCCAGATTAAAATTATTAATTTTTGTTCCGATCTACTCAGTATAAACTTGTAGTATCTTGAAAACTTGCGGTTGTATTCTTGGGTTGGGATTTAATGTTATTAATTATATGATCCCAATACCTAGTAATATGCCTCCCTTACATCTGTTACTCTAAATGTACTTATTCTCGAGTCGAATTTACTTTTTTTTCGTCCGTTTTTTGTGAACGTTTTTACGTGACAGTTAAGACAGTAATCTCTATTTTTTCATGACTGAGATCCTAAAACTTTTCGGACATGAGTTTTTAAGATATATTTGACAAATACGTGCCTCATTTACCTGTCGAAATTGAACATAAGAAGTGCAATGTTCGAATTCGAATTAGAACATTTTATAAATTAAGTATACATGCCTGGTTATTTTGTTACTTTCCAACGACTCCGAAAGGTTTGATTGAGGTATGGTACATGAGTTAGTGTTTGCACTACATCATCGTCACAGCTTATCAAAACTCCGCTGCTGATCACAGGCGCATGGAGGGACACTTGCGTCAGTTGCCACGCTTGGCACTGAGATTTTATTATTTTTAGTTACTTTCTCCAAGTTATTTCTATTGTTATTTTACATATCGTTTTACTTTCTACCCTTTCAAAAACCATAACATGCCACTTACGTTTACTTTCATTTCTCTATCTTTTAATGATGCGTTCATTAAAGTAACCATTATTTGCAACTTGCTTGCCGACGACATAAATATGATTTTATAACTTTCATAAAAGGGCATTTGAGGACAAATTTATCTATTCATATTCCACTATTTTCGACATTGAACAGCCACGGGTAAGCGGCAACGGAATTCCCTTATACAGTGGGACTATAACGGATTTGCACCATTCTCCCGAAACCCGTTTTAGTTTCCAACACATACTAGTTTCCACCACACCTTTTCATTCCTTATCAATTCTTATGATACTCTATCATACCCAACCTCACCTTTTCATGCTTTACATTGCTTTCATTAGTTAATCTGTACATAACTCGCTGCCTCCTTTCGATTTTATTTCTTTAGAAGCAACCTCACATTTATACAAGCTAAAAAACGGTTCTTTTACATTTTTAAACTTCATACTTCGTCATTCAAAATATACTCATTCACGTCGCATAATTTTTCAGTATTAAACTCTTCTGACTTTCCCTTAACAGTTCTGACAAGTTTCCAGAACGATTTAATATTTGCCTGGAAATTATCTGTTAGTCTTCTATCATTACTTTTCTTTCTTTTTTGCTTCTTTCCTCCGTTTACCCCTTCAGGCTAAAACATAGGCTTGAGTGAATACTACCGCTCTGTATAAAAATATGTAATAGTGTAATCTCAAAACTGAACAAATGAACAAGACGGACATAGCAAAGTCCTAGCCACTAATATAATATATCATTTAAAATTACATTTAAAAATATGCCGCTTAATTTTTTTTAGGATATGGTTGATAAACGAGCACATAATCCGACTGATTCTAAGTTGTTGCTGTGGCTATACATAGCCACATATATATAGACATCTACATCTATCCTCCATTACGAATAAATGAAAATGCAAATGCATTGCCAACCGTGAGGACTAAGATCCGGTCTCCGGTTGTACACTCACCATACGAAACATAGCAGCATTGGGCTGCTGTTTTACGCCGATAATCCGTAAGAGCGTGGTCCTTCCCCGGTCGAATAGAACTATTCGCACTACAAATATGCTACTAATATAGTTGCAGCATGGCTCTATCACGTAAAATATATCGAAATCACTATAAAAAGTCGTGTACTCAAGCCGTAAACCACTAAGGTTCCTTTAGACATTTAGTTACCGCCACTACCGAATCAATATAAAATTCTAGATGAAATATAGTGGATATTAGAAAAATGGCAGGTTCAATAGAAAAGCTATAAAGTATCTGAGAATAAGGATACTTTTCAAAATGATTGTAAAGCCAGGCTACAAGCTAACTCGCATTGGAAATCCGACTTGCCTCTAAATCCTTTTGTAACAAACAAAATTTTCACTGCACACCCGTTTAAACTAGATTCACTATCAAATGTTTATTGAATCTTATTTTAAACAAAGAAATGGAATGAACTTTCTTATATAAAGTATAATAGTGACAAACGACTACCCAATGTACTTGATGGCAAAGTAATTCTGCGGCTGCGCAATGCAGTTGCGTTGTCACCCCTAGGGACTAAGATGGAATGCCTCTTGATATGAAAGATATTACATAATTGTGAGGGTAATTGGGAAACTATTTTATGGTCGATATCATTATTAATTTGTTCTCGAGATAAGTGAAGCAAAAATTGAAAAAAAGCAATACTACAAACGTACATTTACAACGTACATTGATACAAAAATATACACATACGTATACACACACTGACATTCCCTTAAAATCAAAGCATCCCACCATAGAAAATTTGAAACGAGGAGGTTTAAATTTGGACTTTGAAACATTTTATTCATGACAGTCACTTCTGATTAGGAAGTTAAAAATGACATTAACTTAAAATCATGTTTGTATTTCACTGGAAAAACAAAAAAAATATCATAAAAGATTTCACGTATCTTGCTCACAACTGGGTAGTAGTTTGTACACGAATTCGATTTTAGCACTTATATCTTAACCTTTGTGAAAGGGTCTTGATGGCCAGACCAACGAAAGGACGAAAAACAAGTGATCCTTTAAGAGGTCCGTTCCTTTTAAGATAAGAAGCCTAGGTAAGAAATTAACTGAAGTTTTCACCTCTAAGGTAATCTATGAACAACATTGGGATAGTTTCATGTCAGTATTTGATTTCCGTTTCCCATAGTTTATTCTGTGTTATTTTTTTATTCCATAACTTAAATTACGGAATAATTTTATGAGGGTAATATATTTCCTCCGACGTTCGTGTAAATATAACACAGCGAGCAAACCGATTCCGATTCATGGTAGCTCAGCAATTAAACGCTCGTATATTTGCGCATTACTCGTGTTCCCAGCTGGCACCAGTTATATTATAAATTGTAATTTTTTGAAGTCTGCGTGTTTGAGAATTTAAAAATATTTATTTTTTGAAAAACAACACAAATGCGTGACAGTGCAACGGAATCTTCCCTGCTTAAACAGTTCCCTGAGAAATAAGAAGAACGATACCATGGCCAGCTTTTCACTCTTGCCTTAAAACAGTAAATCAACGGATTCAACTCGGGCAGCGTTCGGAAAATTACGACACATCTTATCGTCAGGAATTCCTCAAAACCTGAAAACATTATGGATTTGGACCTGACGACCTGACGTGATCCTTCACTGCTGGCCGTATGAGGATGCTCAAGGTCGCTCAGCGAGCTATGGAGAGGACTGTACTCGGAGTTTCTTTGCGTGATAAACTTAGAAACAACCGAACAGTAAAACCAGAGTGACTGGCATAGCCTAACGGATTAGTAAGTTGATGTATTGCCACATCAACTTACTAATCCAATCATATAACTCGAAGAATCGACAATCGATGAGGAAAGTAGGTTCTCAAGGGGCAGCCTCGTACTGGTAGGCGAAGTACAGAACGGCTCTGCAACAGATAGAGTAACAACCTAGTTAGACATGCAGGTAAGCGATGAATGCAGGTGGTTAGGGACTGTATTTTGTAGCAACTCTTGGTGGAGGTCCAAATTCGGCCATGGTATTTGAAGGGCTGTGAATGATGAAGAGAAAAGCCTGTTAGACTATTACTATCAGGGTAGGCTAGCAAGCTCTATCAGTCTTTAGCTTTATCTGGGTAGGCTAGATCTATCAGTTTATTTCAAATAGCGACGTTTGTAATTATTTAAAAGGATCACCGCTCTGAGCAGTCCCTTCATCAGTTGTATGTTCGTATATATTTGCGTCATTTTTCCTAAACTACCCGTGCTTAATCTACTATGTACCGTTACATATATAAGCCTCCCCATAGTGTCTCATAGGGGCGATGTTTGCCATAGTCGCCACGCTTGGCAGCTGTGTAATTGACAACCGCTTTATTTTATTGATGTGTTACATCTTTTCTCTCGCTTTCCCGCAGTCGGTGGGAGTTATTTCGTGAAAAGGGACGGATGTGTGTAACAGGAAGCCGAATATGGTTTCACCAATGAGAGCACACCGCGCGCTGGTAGTAAAGCGTGTTATTATATGAACTAATTTACATGTGTAAACCATATTTATAAATGTATTTATTGTTGATGTCTGAAAAAATTAGTGCACATCATTGATAAAAAATGAAAGTAAATAATAATGCATAATTATTTCAATAAATATTTCAGTATTTTGGTTTTATAAATTTTGAGGCTAATTTTCTGTCGTTAGTAAGTTTTAATTGTGAATAAAAAAACAAATAGGTTTTTTCAGGATATAATGTTGCTTGTTACAAAGTCAAGATGTTAGATGTTACACATCATATGCGACTACTGTAACACTCGCTCGTTCCTTATTTAGTTGTATCTGCTACCCTTCCTCTGGTTTTTTTTCGGACGTTGTCGAAGAGGCGATTTTTCAGACATCCACGAGACAATATGGGATATTGGATATTACACCCCCACTGCACTGAATTTGTGTGACGTTAAAGGCCTTCTTTCATTTCTAAGAGAAGTAAGCAACAATTATGAAAATGAAGCGACAGTAGCCTAATGGCAGGGCGCGGACCGCGAACTCAAAAGGTCGTGGGTTCGAATCCGCCATTTAACTACTGGCGTGAACCACTCGTAACACAAGCGATTTAAGCTTACCATGAGTGGTTAAAGGGAATGTTAGTAATGTTTCCAGCATTTCTAATATTTTATTTAAAAAAAATATCTGTCGCTCTAATACAGTGGTTCCTTGGTCACCGTGCAAGTGGTAATTCAGTACTTACAATTGCTATCAACAATTTCGTTTGTGCGAACGGAGTGGTGGAGTTCGGGGGTTACGCATTCGCTATAAACTTCACAGCATGCGACCAACCCACGTTCGTTTCCCAAAGTCTTGTTGACTTCGGGAATGTATTTGCATCATAAATGTTTTATTTTAACTAACCGACTTTCTCGTTGCAAATTGTGTTTTTCTGTCAAGAAATTCCCAGTAGCTGCTCGGAGTTAGGAAGTTGGTGGTGACGCACCCCGTGTCACAGAAAGCACGTAAAGTCGTTGATCCTGCGACTAATCTCTATCCGGTTGTGTCGAATTACTACCGCTCTATCGGACTACGAGCGTGAGAGAATAGAAAGTGCACCTGTGCTTGCGCATGTACTTGGGCACTATAATCCTGTCTTGCGCAGTCTCATTACTTAAAGAATATCAGTAGTTCTTTAATATAAATGTAATTTAGGAAAAAAACTATACGCCAATTTAGCGGGTAGTAACGCTTGATTTCTGTATTAGCGATTTTTTATAGTGTGCGAGAATCTGTCATGATTTTGCGAAACCAATATCACTGTTTCAACAATTGATATCGTTAAATGTACCCAAAATTTAAATAAATTACAGGAATTGCTTTGCTCTTGGGGTCTTGTACATCCTCAGGACTTAGTAAATTTTAGCAATTAATGTATTTAGATGCTCATATTTTAAAAAAAGAATAATAACAGAATAATTAATAGAAATTTCAAAATAATGACATTGAATCGAATACGACTTTTTTGAAAATTTACTTAAATAGAATAAGATTTAACATAGCAGATATCTTTGTTTAGTAAGCCTGTTCGCACCATATGTTTACACGTATTACAGTGTTGCCCTACGGTCACGTTTACATTGTTTACTGTTTGTGAAGAAAAATTATTGATTTCTAGCAGGCTAGACGTTGTTCTGCCCTTTCCGGTTGCAGGTGCGATGTATTTCAATTTGAATTTCTAAATAGTAATTATAAATTTATTAAAGTTTATTCGTGATCTATTTTGAATTTAACGTGATTATATCCTTGACACTGCTTTTTTTTATAAAACATAAGTTTTTTTTATAAAACGGAAGTGGCAAACAAACATTCTGTCCACATGATGCTAAATGGACCAACCAATAAAGGCAACCCATGGACACCTGCAACTAACCACAACAAAGAAGGCCACAGCCGCTTAGTCACATCTGAAGACTAAGATGGAATGCCTCACAGCCTGTTACTATACTGGCTTCCTTTTTGTTTTCGTATAGTATTCGTATAGTATTTCGTAATCGTATTTTCGTATAGTTATTCTGTCTTCTTTATGTTGTTAGCTAGCCGCTGCTGTTCATCTCCTGGTTTGTATCCCTTTGTCACTTCTGCAAGGCACACAAGGAACGTTATGGAGAAGTGAATATTCTTACACCGCCACAGCACGTTTCTCTTTATCAATCCATGTCTACTGCCAGAGTTGAGCCTACAACTATATTTATTATGTATATAATTATAGATTCTTACATCGCTAACACACGGTTGACCGCTTTCATGACAATATTTTTAATATTAAAGATATAAGATAAAGTATTATTTAAGAAAATGAGTTGACTATCATATTAAATGAATTAATTAAATGAATTTACTATCAAAACAAACAAATCTCCATCTTATCAAGCAAAAATATGTAAATGTCGCTTATGCAAGTGGAGTTCGCAATTCAACCGCTCACGAAACGATAAATTTCCTCATACGTAAGGAATGCTCCCTGCCTTGTCGCTTGCTGCGATGCTAGTTCCGAATTTAGGCTATTTTTTATTACGAGGAGAATAATTGAGTCAGAATATATTAAACAATTTCTACGAGATTTAGTCTTAGTTTAAAATCGGTGGCCGTCGTGACGGGTTATCCACTTCGCTTTAAATGGTCGATGTCATGCTTGTCAACAGATGCTGTTTCTGGGGGTTGGTGTGCTCGAGTTTACCGATTAACTATCGATTTTGTATAATTTTAACTTCATAAGTCCGTTACTGAACGTAGGCCTACCCCAAGAAATGCCACAAATACGGTCCCGAGTCGCCTGCACTGCAACCATCGTTTTACTGCGACCGGCTACGTTACGGTCCGCAGATTATAAGAGAGCCATACGCGTATTACGATAGGGTGTGAGGCATTCAATCTTAGTTATCAAAAGTGACAACGTATTTGCATTTTGATTCTTAATCAAGAATAAAATGTGCTTAGTTGTCTATGAGCCACAGCGTCCACCTACTATCAGGTGGATTGTTTGCTTATTTTTCACCTTATTCTTATTATGAAGAAGGAGAAAAAGCGAAGCGCTATACAGAAAAAGAAGACCGATCTTTAAAAAATATATTATATTACATTTCAAATCATCGTCATGTCGGGGATACGCGTATTTACATATTTAATATTTGTGGTTATGATATAATAAGCCAAGTGATATGTTACCACAATTTGGCCATCTGTCAACGCAGTCGTTAGCAATTTCGTTTTGCAGTAATAAATCACGGAGGCTCGTGAATTATCAGGTAAATAATATAACGATCATTACTCAAAATTTGCTAACGTGTCGTTGGGAGACCTGAATTTTGATGACGGTAACAATGTTCTGATCTTTGAACATAATGTTTCAGTTTCCAGTCAAAAGAATATCTGGTGTTTTATACTCACCGTAGAAAGCAGCATTAAGTTATAATTTTATAGCTAATATTCTTGAGAGGGTGATCCTTCCACGGTCGGACTGGCACATTTGTACTACAACGAAAATATACTTGCAGCGTGGCGTTACCCCGTGCAGATTGGTAGCTGCGTCAAGGATTGGTCCTCGATCCGCCTGCTAAGCGTAGGTAAAACGTAAACTGTGGAAGGGCCTCATGTCTACATACATTAGAGTTATAATTTTAGGCGCTGTTTTGCCTCAACGAGGACTAGACATCTGCACAAGACAGAAATACAGTGCACAAGAATGTGCGCAGGCACAGGTTTGACGGTACTCTCAATTTCATCAAGCTCTTAGTCCGATAGACTGTAATCTGAAACGACTGAGACCAAGCGGCGTTCCACCACCGCTTACTTTTTGACTCCGTGCTGCTAGTGAGATTTTTTTTGACGAAAACACCCATTAACTAATGTTGTCCCGAC
This sequence comes from Parnassius honrathi, assembly GCA_018247895.1. Lineage (NCBI taxonomy): Eukaryota > Metazoa > Arthropoda > Insecta > Lepidoptera > Papilionidae > Parnassius > Parnassius honrathi. The sequence goes on along the minus strand of DWHP01005896.1, from coordinate 560 downwards.
CTGGAATAACAACTCAGAACGTCATTATCAGCATCTATTACAACCACTTGACTAACAAGGCAGTCTATTGATACAGATTATATAATATTAGTTCACCAAGTTCACCTGATTCAAATTAACAAAAATTTAAAATTGTTTTATTGTGAGAAAAGTCGAAAGGAACGTTTATGCACATGCAAAGATTATTAAGGGTCGTAAATTGTAAACGTACAGAGGGAGACGTATTTCATACAGGATTGGGTAAGGAGAGCGAGGGTCCAGAGTATTTATACAGGTAAAAACATTGCCCTCTTTAAACATTTCAATAGGGTCGGCTGTATGGATCGGAAAAGCGAAACGCGCCAAACACATAAACCTATCCTTGTGTTCGCGCCCAATGAACGAGAACCGTATGAACGTGAACGGATTGCATTTCTCTAGAGAGCGCAGCTGAACGAGTGGAAGTTTTTTGCCTGCGCAGGCGCGTGCTGTCAGTTGGCTGGTAGATTCGGAACGCATAGCCACGTCGCGAGAACTCGAGTTAAACCGAAATTGTTAGACGCTAAACGGCCGCCATTTTC
>DWHP01005895.1:0-11685 GCA_018247895.1 Parnassius honrathi | reverse complement strand
TTAAATGTAGATGTAGGATTAATGTGAACTTTGGATATTATTCATATAATTTTATTTAATTGTTAAAAATAATAATAATGTAATGTCCAGCGATTGCTCTCAACTCGCCTTATGTAGGAGTAAGTTGCGATAACTCAGTTGCTGTAGTATCATTGTTGCAAGCGTGAATTTCGTTTTATTTTTATTAGTTATTATTTCTTACGAATGATTTATAAGTGTTGGTATCAACGAATTTAAATAAATTAATAACAACGAAATTAAATACCTTCTATTAAGCTGAGCGGGTTATTTACTATTGACGCATAAATAACAATTTTTATGATTGTATCCGTCTGTCTGTTTATGCAGACATAAACAAAAAAAGGGCAGACCCAGGCTATTTCTGGAATTGCTGAACCAATAGTGATGAAACTGTACGGACAAATTGAGAATCATGCCTGGAGGGATCTAGGCAAAATTTTTTGCTTTGAAATATACAAAGAAAAAAACGTTAAACAATTTTTGTCGAAAAATTGACGAAATAAATTTCCTTTGAGAATTATCGTAATTTATAATAACGTTACGTTGATGGATCTTACCCAGGCGACACATTATTTCGCGTGCAAACTGTTGTTCGCGAAATAATGTGTCGCTGTATACGTGATGCTAACTATAGCATCGCTAGTCACATTATAGGTAATGTTAAATTATCTTTGACATTTTGCCAAACACCGGAAAAGCCGCTAATTTTTACGATTAAATCTCTATTTCGTTGTTAAGTAATGTAAATAAGAGTTTTTATTTATAAATATTTATCAGCTGGACAATATTATATGTAATAAATTTCCATAAGCATTTTTAAATCAGTTCAGGCACGTGAGTCTATAAAAAGCATCTAGAAGAATCTTAACGAGCGTAAATAAAGCGTAAGATCCATTGCAACGCATTTTACGTTGCACCGCCATTCATTTTGTAGCATTAACGTGTCTGTAATCCTGGCTCATTTGTTTTGATCGATTACTCGTATTAAACAGAAAAATAAACACTTAATTTCTCTCTTTACTGCAATGTTATTTAAAAAACCCACAATGCACAAAGAATAAAAGCTTTATAAAGCTTTCATCACTTATTGTGTACAACAAAAATTTGGGAAAACGTCGAAATTATGAATTCAATTTATTTTCTTATAGAGCAGGCTTTTCAGTTCTTAACGCTACTTTGTTCTACACAGTACCTAATAGTAATTTGTCGTTTCAATTTGACGCGTCCTGCAAAATCTAACTGGAAAATAATAATGCAAACGAAAGAGTCAAACCAGATGCTAGTTAGACGAAAGTGAGTTTATATTTTATTATAATAACGTAAAATAAAATTCATAAAAAAGAGAACAAAAAAGGTGATGGTTTTCAAACGACCGATCAGATTTTCTTGAAACATAGCTAAGAACACGAATAAGACACCGTTCAAACGAAAAAATCTTTATCAAAACCGGTTCACCAGCCACACTGTTTCCTCGGGGGTTAAAAACAGCAAAAGTATAAAAACAAAAAAAGTATAATAACACGAGCAGTTAACGAGCAATAGAAATTAATTTGATGTACAAATATGCAATATAATAGTACCTAGCTGTAAATTACATAAACATACGGCCATTCTCTACAGTTAAAAACTGTTACCTTGTAATTTAAACCTACAGATTGGGTTGTTAGTTTTTGATTCGCCCGGAGCTAGACCACCCAACATAGCAAAGGCGACCCAAAATTTAAACGAATGTGTCAAAATTAACTCATATAGGTAAGAATTGACTTTAATGTAACGAATTTTTTTTAATAATTTCATATTTATTGTATTTTTCGTAATTATTACACACGGTAACTAAAATTCTATTAATTTATTTATAGATAAATAGTTATTTCTATTAGAAATAAGCTATTACTGACCTAACCGCTTATATAGAAGTAAAGTTACAGCTGGGCACAGCCCTTCTCTCATTTCTAAGAGGGTGAAAGAGCAAGTAAGTGTCCGCCTCGCGGCCGCGATGCATATTGGCGGACTTTACGTATCTTCTAAATATTATTTTTGCTTACAGTCTAAAAATAAAAGATTTATAATACACATTATAAGATACTATAACACTTACAAAGCAATTCCAGTAACTTTTCTGACTAGTGAGTGCAACATCTATGAGAGGCGCATTCCGTGTCAATGTCGTGATTTGCGGCGTAAAGAATTGAAGACGAGGCATTCGGGGCCGTGCGACAGGTCCCTGATTTTCAACGCATTCTGTTCGGTGGCTTCAACCTGTCGCTACCATTTCATTTAAAGTACGAAATTTTATCTTTTATTATTCTTCAATAAGAATGTAAACAAGAACTTAGAGCGTGAAATCTTAATTGATTTACTGAGATACTTAGTCACATATAACAAGCAAGCAGTAATTATGCTTTAAATTCAAAGTGGAGTCTTAAAACTGTTGAACACCTGCTATGCAAAAATATGGTCATGTTGATGACAATTCCGAAAAACGAAATTGTCTTGCTCTTTCTGTCCTGTCTAATTTTCTAATCGTTATCACGTCGTTTTATAAAGTTACTATAATTCTTAACTTCCGAATCGGCATTAAATTGTTAAGTATGAATTATGAACATTATTCAATAAAAGGGTTTTCTCACAAAATCCAGAGCAGGGATTTAATGGGTCGTTTTCGTGTGTATCACATATTAATTAAAATATTTTTTTAAACTTCCCGAGCTGTCAAAAATGTGTAAAAGATAATATAAAATTAATTAAATTAAGCGGTTAATATAAAATAACAGTCAAAGTATATATTCTAAAAAATTATCATCTGTGTGGACTATATTGATTGTTATTTTTTATTAGTTGTTTGTATTAGTTTGTATTAGTTATTTGTTGCTACAAATTAACCGCGTTTGGAAAACCAAAAGCCTTACTTTTTTTATGAGGTATTATGTCACATTGGTCGTAATTGGGCGTAAACCCTGGCTGGCTACGTAATGTTACGGTCGACTGCCCCATTCGCTTTGACAGGTGCGTGCTATCGAAATATGTTGTTATTGTACGTCGATGACGACGGTCATTCGATACAAAATAACATTTCCATAAAACGTCACTAAAAGTTAAAATTAAAACCGCAACACTATATAAGTACCAATGTACTAAATATACAGATATCATATTTTTTAGTAATTATAAACCTGTGGTCAAACACAGGCTTATAATAACTAACAATTCTACCCGGTGCTAAATGGTAGTGAAGCACTAGATAATACAGTATAAGTACTCCTGCAATATGTACTATCTAAAACGGTATTGTATAGCATAATTCCGTGTATTATATACTCTGTATTATAGAAGCTAAGTGTCGAGGTTATAGAGTCTATATCCTCGACACTTAGCAGGTACGAAGTCGCTCTTAATTGACGCCATAAATATACACTCTTAGCTCATTATCCTTTCCTATCATTATCTCGAGTCGTTCAATATAGAGATGTTACTTTGTATATTGAAAATGAACTAAACATCTTATTTTTCAGAACCGTGACGTACTAATAAATGATATTTTTGAAACAATAATCGAACAATGAAATAAACATACAACAATAACTAATTTTTAAAACCCGAATTTTTATTTGTTTCAGCAATGAACGATTTATAGGCTGTTTGGTAATAACCATATCTTCGTATCTTTTGATATATTAAAATAATTATAACGTAGATTATAATTGTGATACATGTTATTAAAATTATTGACACCGATAATAACTTACCTCCGTTTCCAGCGTTACTGATGGTAACCCAAAAGTCAATGGTCTTCTCGGGCCCTAGCTCTTCATAGTCCCACTTCTTTTTAACTTTCACTACACCACTAGGTTCAACAGTGACCCACGGATTTTCGTCCCGGATTTTAAATGTTTCACGATCAGTTTCTTTTTCGAGCGTAAAGACCGCACGCCCTTCAACTTCACCGTCAGCTTCGGTAAATTCTATACGCTTCGTAGGTCGAACAGCTCGGGTAACACGTCGCTTTTGTCGATGTAAGGTAGGCAGATCTTTCTGATTACGTACTACGAACTCAAGGAAGACATGAGCCACTCGACTCTCACGCGGAGGTGAGCCTGTATCGTGTGCAAGCACTTGCAACTCAGCGCCGTGACTATTGGGTTTACCGACTAGAATTAAATCTCCCGTTTGTGGTACAATAACAGCCAGATTACTAGCCGCCTTCAAGGTATAATACACGCGATCGCCGTCTGCATCAACTGCATGAACCTTGCCAATGTTTGAAAATCTTTGCCAGTGCGCTGTAGCGTTATCACTGTTTTGATCTAACGTTCCATTAACAGCAAAATAATATATATCTTGTTCGAAAATCGGTTCATGATCATTTTCATTTGTTACATATACTTTGACAGGAAGACTTGCCTTATTAACACCTTTTAAATCTGTTGCCTGAAGGACCAAATCGTACGTTCTCTTTGTTTCAGCATCTAGAGGCCTCATGGCAATTATTTCCACGTCACCTTCTGTAATTACTGATGCGACTTCAGGAATTCCACTCTTAGTCTTTTCTCGTAAAGCAAATAAGGAATCTTCGTTTCCTTTTATTATTTTGTACGCTATCTGCCCCACATTTAGCAGCGCCGTGGCCCTTATAGGTGGAAGATCAATAACAGAACCTGCTGGTGCATTTTCTAAAATTTCTCCGTGAAGTCCGTTGGATGTCGGGAAACTAAGCATTTTCCGACGATCTACTATACGTAGATGTACCGAATGTGCTGAACTGCTAAACGGTGTTTGTTCTAATATAGCGAGATTCAATGATTGATCCAGTAAGGGCGCTAAGTCGGCAATTGTCATTAGAAGTCCATCGTCTAGAAGAGTAAAGTAAGAGGCGTACTCGGGGTCAAGTAGAGTGTAGCGGGAATAATTTCCTACGAAGTGTTGTACTGCATGGCCAGGGCGAACGTCGTGCGGCAAGACAGTAAGCGCGCGCGTCTGGATCGTCATGCTGAGGACACAGAGCAAGGCTCCGCTCGCCAGCACGATGCGCGCCATGGCTCTTACGTGTAGCTTGATTCGCTTAGCCAAACATTTCAACCTAAAAGTAAACATATTAGGTCAGTTACCTATTCGATACATTTTGACTATAGTATTATTTACTTAATATTATAAACATAGAATCACTAAATTATTATTGCCTTACTAATATAAAATATAATTGATGACCGAATTATACAATGGGGAAGTCGATTGTTTTCTGATTTATAGATAAAAGTCTATGCAATAACAAATTGCATAGTAAGGAGTATATCGGAGTTAACAGAGAGTCTGAGAGTAGTAATATAATAATAATTGAATTATGTATGACTGCATAGTAGCGCAAATCACGCGTCGGCTCGACGGCGGTGGCGGAGGCGACGGAATCGACGTAGGGCGGCACACATGCGGAGCTTTATTTAGGCGGCAGGAGGAACGCCGGCGTCTCGCGACCCGCCGCCGCCGATCAATACCCCCGTTGCGCCGTCGCGCGACGTTTTGCAAGCCAATCTCGACTGTAATGCGCTTTCTATCGCGACACATCATTAAATATTCACACACTTATTTTCCTATGTCAAAGCTCACGCTATTTTAACTCGCCAATTCATACCATACATACGGCACATAACTACTTATGCACATAAATACAAGTTTTCACATCGGACAGAACTTTTAACTGCAATTGCAGATTGCCGGTGTACGGAAAAATCCAGAAGTTTTCCAACTTGAATTAGAACAAAAACACCACAAAATTGCCACTAAAACACACTGTAAACAAACTTATTTATGAATAGCTAGTATTAATACTCGTAATTTAGATATAACAAAAATCATGTGATTTGAATGTAAACAAATGGAGAAATATAAATAATATTTATGTGCCCCACGATTTAACGCGTTAATATTTATATCTGCTATAATATAACTATTTATTAAAATGTAATCATGTTTAAATACGTACTTTACGATAAGGTTTTGAAATATCGGTAGCGTAGTGTATCGGATATCAGCCAGCGGTGCCACTGACCAAACGCAAGGGGCGTTTAAAAGCGACTGACGAGGAGCAACGGGCGAGCGTACAGCGTGGCGCGCGCGCGTATTGAACGAAGGCCGTCCGACCCCCGCCACCCCCGCCTGTACCACCCTGTCCCGGCTACAGAATCAGAAGCATGCATCGGTTCGCTCCCCCTAGCTTAGCTGCACTGGTTCCCCTTTCTTCTCGCCTTTATTTCGCGATATCTATCTACTCCAAGCTTTGATACACACGCGTCGCAACGTAAGATTGACATATCAGTAAAGTATCTTACGTCTTGCTTGTAAGGCAAGGTTGAAACGTTAGTTAGGTACTATGCATTATTGATGCTAGTAGATACCATACCATAGATACCAATTTTGACGTGTATTTTTATTGTGTGTCGTGAAGTCAAAAACATATTATCATGTAAGTCATAAAAACTGTATTAATTGACAAGCTTAGAAGGTGAATCGCAGTATCAGAGATCTCGCTCCGTTGACACTGCTTCTTGTCGCCAGTATGGGCCACATGAGTGGACAAACTACTCACGTGATCTGGGCTCTGGGTGTTTTACTTATATATACTAAGTAGCTTTGGTGGGCACGGATGTAAAGTATCGAGAGTTTTTTTTTTATTCGACTATCGTAAAATCCATAAAGGTTAGGTCTCGTAGTTAGTGAGCGTCTACATTGCGAAATGACTAACTTTACTTAAAAAAGTTTTTAATCGGGATACCTAATACTATACAGTTTTAGAGAGTTCCCGTGGTGAGTCAGTCAGTGGTATTTGCTATGTACGCTATCCCTATACCCCATCCATCAAACTTTTAACAACTTCTGATCTTTACTCATATTAGACTGAGAAACATATAGGTAATACTTTCAAATTTTGAAATAACTACAGATTTTTACCGTTTTTTCTTTTTCAAAAAACTTTACACAATGCTTGGTAACATAAGTACGTTTTAATGGTGACCCCATATGCATGAGCAATGAGCATGCATGACAAGTTAATAAACTACAGCCTAACAATAATAACGCTGCTGAACACAGCGATAACGACCCAGGGATCGAATCCTGCAGGGAAGAACTATTTGTATGGCCTACAAGTTCCTGGTCTAGATGTTTGTTCTTGTGAAATTTATGTATGTGTACTTCACCCACGATACGAGTACTGGTGAAATCCTAGTGTTTTGGGTAACGTTTTTTTAACAGACAAAGATAAATATTATTGGTACTAGCTCATACCCGCGGCTTCGTCTATGTAGAACTTCAGATTGAAGACATTAATTAACGTTTAAAAGGTCTTATCGTCCTTTTAGCACTTTGAGGCACCCATGATTTTTTTTTTCAAGTCTTTGATATTTTTATTGTTCTCCATTGACTTTTGCATTTTTAAGCCTCTTTATTCCGCAATAATTAATAATCATGAATAAAAATCTTCATTTATTTAGGTGAAATTATTTAAATTTAATACTTTTATTACAATTCAGTTGAATAGTATCTACGCATTTCTTGAAGTCTTGGAATTGTATGCTTGGGTAGGCATTTAATTTTATTCATTATAGGATCCCAAGTAGATGGTAGCACCTAGCTATCTGTTCTATTAAAATTAGGATGATTTCAATAGCCTCGCAAATCTTCCTTGGAAGGAATCGGAGTTCTTTAAAGAGGATTTGGGGTCTACTAAATCTGTTGTAGTGACGGAGGCGATCCTGTACGTGTTTACAGACCGCAAAATCTTCATATCAGCTGTGTTCTTTAACGTGGGTTTTTCACATTCGCAATCAAGCTTGTACACTCCTGCATCTTGCAGAGGTACATGACACTTGACGGATGGTAAAAACTGACTAATCTTTTTCGGCGGCTTGAAGTGTTTTAATGGAAGCACGCTTCAAGACGTAGCCAATCTTGTCAGTGGTACCTCCGACAGATGGCAGTATGGTATAGCAGGCACATGCTCGGCTGTGACGCGGTACCCGAAGCTTGTAGTCATGCAAAGCTTGCTTAACGTGCTGGGGCTCGGCGGCCAGTTGTTTACTGTCATAGATACTTCGCGCTGTCTGAAAGAAAGATTTACCCACGGTAGCTAACTCTGAAGGATGGTGGTGAAAATCACCGTTTAAATATCTATCTGAACGGGTCTTTTTTATACACAGTGTGGCTCAAAGTGTTATCCGGATTCCGAATTACTGACACATCTAGAAAAACTAAAGACTTGTTTGCCACTAACTCCATTGTGAACTGAATTTTAGAATTTATGGAGTCAAGATGGTATAAAATACAGTTACTTTGTCTAAAGGTAGAATTCATCATTCTATGCGAGTATTTTCCTCTTTACCATGAAGGTCAATACTTCAGTACGGGATTTTTAGGACACTCGGAGCATATAACACCAAGATCGCGTTCTCAGAACGTACTGTACTCTGATGCTAATTTTTATAAGTGCGTTTTTATGCCGTTTAACCAAACCTTAAAAGTGTAGAAGCATTTACAATATATTCAACGCCGCGTCGGTTTTGCCTTAGAATTGCACAGCAGGAGTCTTCCGTTCGCGTCCTACATTGAGGTTATAACGTCAATCCTCGTTTAGAATATCCCCTATTTACCTGAACAGATTTACTTTTACAGATTTTATCGCGTTTCATTTATTTTATTTTTAATACCCGACGTTTCGGGTGCTTTCCAGCACTCGTAGTCACGGGGACTGAGGTGATTGACTTCCCGATGTCAATGTTAACCCGGAGTACCCTCAGCTTTTTAATTATTGTTTTTAATCCGATCTACGCAGAATGAACTTACTGTGTTTTGAAATCTTGCAGTGGTATGCTTTGGCTTAGTTTTAATTTTATTAATTATAGCGTCCCAAGCACACCCGCTTGGGTAGTACCCAGCCCCTTTCTCTATTGAAATTAGGATGTTTTTTTTAATTTCAATAACCTCACATAATATCCTTAGTACGAATCGGTGTTCTTTCGCAAGGATTTGTGGTCTATCAAATATGATGTAATGGTTGTGGCCGTCTAGAATATGATCATACTGTAGACTTCCCGGAACTTTGATGCTTTACGTCAGCTATGTGTTCTATTACAGATTATTCCTTTAATAAATACAAACACCATCTAGATTTTTTAATGGAATAAGAGTGACAAACGAGCACACAGCCAACCTGATGAGGAATAAGTTCAGTGGCCCACAGACATCTACTCCCATCCTCATTTAAGAATCGAAATGCAAGTGCGTTGTCACACCCCTGAGGATTAAGAAGAAATACCTTCTAAGCAGTAAAAAGGTTCTCCGGTTCTCTACGCTCACCATACGAAAGCGAAACACATCAGCATTAAGTTTCTATTTTACGATAGTATTCCGTGAATGCGTGGTCCTTTCCCTGTCGAGCCGACCCATGCGTGCTACAACTATAATATAGCTGCAGCGTGGTTCTACCGCGTACAAATCAAGCGAAATCCTCTCCTCTTCGGAAATTGCCCGAGCGGAACACCACCATCTGCGTTCTTTGACATTATACTTATTCCAAAATGTCACGCGTAACGATCGCAAATAAGCAATAACGTTCTAAATTCTCTAATTGACTATATTACTACTGACGCTATAGAAGTACAATGGTGTCGGTAGCTGGGATAATTATGTGTGAATAACCACGTAAGTTGTACCTATGTGATAATCAATTCTTATATACTTCTATGTTACTCGATCAGATCGTGAACATAAACGTCCGAAGAGGTCAGCTTACCTTGACGCTCACCTCACATTAGTACATAACATACATTTGAGACAATGACGAACATTAGAGACAGCGTCGCCTAATTTCACAAATTTCGTCTTTTTCACATAAGTTGTCATAGGCCGCTGCCAAACGGTTAGACATAGGTTATTTTATCGGTACCTGTAATTGAGCTGTTGTGACTTTTAAATAAGATATAATTATATATACATATATATTTATATAAGATATAATAATTTCGACCAGGAAAAGAAATGGCTCGTTAAAGCAATGATTGTAGAAACCCCACTCGAAGTACTCACCACCAGAGAGTGCCTCTTCTCTTCCGGTGGTTGGGATATTGACGAAGGGTGGAAATCAGCTATATGGCCCACTATGAGGGTTCTGAGTGAATCCAAGAAAGTCCTTGAAACCAGAGCGGGTGATCTATTATTTGTATCGCAGTAAGTCCACGAGATAAACAATCGGCAGGCTTTTCTGTATCGGGAATATGATAGAAATTCTGTGATCCTAACTCGTCTTGGATCTTGGCCACTCGATCCGGGACGAAAGTATCCCAACGATGGGTGAAAAATTAACCCAACATAGAGCGACTGTTGAGTCGGAAAGGGCAAATATTTTATCCATTTGAATTCGATCATTACATGCACTAGTAACAGCGATGATAAGCTTGGCAAGAACCAAAATTGCGCAAGGTTCTAGGTGCACGAGAGAGTCAACCTTACGAAAGAAAACCCTTGATTTAGAGCTAATGAGGCTGACCGAATTCCTACCATTGTTCTGGACTGGCCTTCTCGCTAGCGTCAGCAAACCAAACGACAGTGACGACACTATCCTCACCGGCATTTATATGACGTGGTATTTTAATTTCACTTAGTAAAGAGAGTTTCCCCTTAAAACGTAGCTACGAACGAATAATGTTATCGGGCGGTGTGTCATCCCAATCACATTCACATAAGCAAAGTTGTTTAATCAAAAGCATGGCGTACGACACCACCGATGCTGTAAAACCCATGACATTCCATAATCTAGTAACGCATGACAATTTCGTGCGCTTTGTGCACGTCTCGGCGGGCGGATTTACTTTAAGGCTAAACACATTGGACTCTGGTGACCAACAAAAAACGAGCACCGTGTGCGTCTCACAATCATCAAATTCTTTTACAGCTGAAAGGCGGTGTGGTAGTGGGATTGTATCCAAAACTGTACGCGAACTACTAGTCCACTTGATGAGATCGAATTGGCCTACTTTCATGAGTTTTATAAATTCGGGGGTGGTTGAGATCGCTTCGTCTATGTTATCGACCGAGTATACAAAATCGTCCATAAGCAAACCACTCTCAATTGCCTTCCTAGTTTTAGGGTAAGAGGGACCTTCATCGGTAGCGAGCTGTTTCACTGTGCGTAGCGCAGAAATGAGCTCGACTTTATACCAAAACAAACGCGGTTAAATTCAAGCACCTTTGGAGGCTCCTTTGGGTCACAGCGATATAAAATGCACTGGAATCGACGGTCGCATTCACGGACCCCAATGCAAAGAAACATTTGGTGAATATCAGCGGATAATGTACTACGAAACAAGCAAAAATTTACTATTATATTAAATAAGTTGCCCTACAAATTTCGCCCGCTATAAAAAATGTCGTTGAGAGAAAGGCGGGTGCTGGTTCTAGCACTAGCATCGAGCACTACACGTAACTTGGATATAAGTTCGTCTTCCCTAATGACATCGTGATGTGGTATGAAATATAACGGCGTGTCTTCAAAATTTAGTTATGGCGACGTAAGCGATATATAACCCTCCGTTATATAATCACTAGCTGTTACCCGCGGCTTCGCCCGCATGGTCACTGGGAAATGAACTATCCATTGCTTTTTGAATTGAAAGAAAA
>DWHP01005894.1:0-11686 GCA_018247895.1 Parnassius honrathi | reverse complement strand
ACAACGCATCTGCATTTTAATTTGTAATCGAGGATAGATGTAGATGTCTATGGGCCGCAGCAACCACTTACCATCAGATGGAGTGTGTGCTCGTTTGTCCTATGTCCCTATCCTATAAAAAAAAACAAAATACATTATAAAACACCATGAACTTGTATCAGTGCAGTACTAAACGTCACCTCCAAATTGGAAAATTCGCCAAAACGGTCATCTTCCGCAGGCAACATTTTTTATCAGGCCACTTTGGGTATAGCTCTGATTTACCAGTTAGATTTTGATGTCTTGAAATCAGCAGTGCATAGACATGGTGATTTCCCAAGGTTCTTAGCTCAGATTCGCCTTGAACAGATCGCATATCTAGCTCCTGCGCTGCGTGCTCTTGCGTTGCCTTGCTTTCGAGCCAGCATAGACCGCGCGCTGATGTTTTTGTGTATGAAATACTAAAAGAATTATAAACGAAACTATTCTAAATAATTATTAGGAGGAGAATGTTTGTATGTTTTGTATGAAAGTTACTTAAAATGTTAATTATATAAAGTCCATACTGAGTCACCTGTCCCCCCTCACCTGTCCATACATATGGTCTTAACTATAATGGTATTATGTTGAAACAAAATAAAAATACCGCTAGCTATCATTATCATCATCATCATTATCACCAGTCCACAGCATAACAAAGTTCTCGCCAAGGAATGCCTCAAAGCACTACACTTCGCTACCGGTACTAGAGAACCCTTCTTCACCAGGGAAATATAAACAAGGGCTTATTCCTACTTCATACATTGCTTTAAGCACGGTCCCCTTCTCCATATACATCTTCGTCATCTTCAAGATTAATAAAGCGTCAAAGCGTAAGCATAGCTATGGCTGTGGGTGCAGACTGTACTCTGAAAGTCGCAGGTTCACTTTCTCCATTCGACTAATGTCGTTTAGCTTCCAAGAACCTTACTGGAGTATTAGTAATGTTGATATAATTAGGTACTATGCTTTTTTTTGAATAATAAATATCACCAAACGTTAATATTTACATATAAAATTAAAAATCATTACAGATTTCCCAACCAGTTATAGAAAATGATCAGGTGAATAGGCAGACGAACTTTGAGGAATGTTGTCCATGTCCCGGATCTAGAGATGGAGACAGCAACTTCAGGGACCAAGACTCATTATCAAGAATAAGCTCCTCTCCTCGCGTCCCCGTGGATGACTGTCCCTGTCGATTAACGGGAGTTGATTCTGAGGCGTCGCCATCCATGTTTTATCCATCTTTCTTACGAGCCACACATCCTAAAGAAAGGTTGGTTAAAATTTATCACCTTTGTATTAACATTATTAACATAGTAAAGTAGTCACGTTGCATCGAATTAACTAGCACGAATGGGTTGTTTCAACTGGGGAAGGACCACGGTCGTATAGAATAGTATCGCAAAATAACAGCACAACGTTCTTGTGTTTCATGTGGCGATTGAAGAGAACCGGAGATCCTTTTGATTGACTTTATGGCATTGCATCTAAGTTTTAGTTGCAACTGCATTTTAGTTCTTACAAACGACGAAAATATATTTATTAATATGAATAAAGTAGTGGTGTAATGTAGGTGCAATATACTAAAAATAAGTGCAAGTAATACCAGTTACTCGACTTCAAACAGGCGGTAATATCTTCACAGGCCAATATTAATATTTTTATTAAACAAAAGCTGTAATAGTAATAAAACAGTTAGAATGGCTCGCCGCGGGTACTTTTTATAGAAAAGATACTCTTTTATTGCATTGAAACTTATTTTATTCAACTGCACGTCGGTTTTCTTGTGTTACCTACAAGAAAGTAGTATATCGAACAACGGTTAGAGTTTACATAATAATATAATAAAACTCCTAAAAATATTCGTGAACAGCCATTAAGGCAAATGAAAAAAGTTTAAAGCAGTGGTTAATAAATACTGACTTTTATAATATCAAAAAATTATTTAACTACAAATTTTGAGTTACTATAGATCCAGGATTTTGCGTGATTCTTCTCAATTGAACAAAAATGAATTTTTCAAATTTTTTGTTGTTATAAAAACATAAATATTACGGTGTTTATTTCTCATTTTATTATTTTATTTATTTATTCTGAAAACATTTATTTAAAAAAAAATTCGCATGCCACAAAAGTCAAAATATGTGGAAACAAATATTGACTGTGTATCCATCCGTCTGTACCTATGTTTTTAGCGAAATAAATGATTTGATTTGATTTATGTAATATGTCATAATAACTTTTTTTATATATAGAAGAGGGGGCAAACGAGCATACCGTTCACCTAATGTTAAGTGACTACCGCCGCTCATGAACAACCGCAACACCAGGGGAATTGCAGGTGCGTTGCCGGCTCTTTAGAAAGGAGTAAGCCCTTTTCTTGAAGGTCCCTAGGTCGTATCGGTCCGGAAAAATCGCCGGTGGTAAACTATTCCACAGCGGGGAGGAGCATACCCGGAAGAAAACTTCTAGTGAAACGTACAGTGGTGGACCGCCGAGCATCCATATGGTGTGGATGGTATCGGGAGGTTTGCCGCGTAGTGCGTTCATTAAATTTGGCGGCTGGGATTAATCCGAACAATTCCTTAGAGCACTCTCCGTGGTATATGCGAAAGAAAATGCAGCATCTTTTCGCAGCGCCAGTGAATCGAGTCGACGATTCGAGCCCCTCTGCACTGGATGCGGTCAAGTGGAAGGAGCTGGCACTGGGGAGCCCCAGCCCGGAAATGAGAACAGTATTCCATGTGCGGCCAAACCTGTGCCTTGTAAAGTTGCCGCCTGCAACTTGCCGGCGGCATGAAGTACTGTCCCGCTCTGCTGAGCACGTTAAGCTTTTTGGAAGCCAATTTGGCCTTCTCCTTCAAGTGACCACGAAACTGCACGTCACTCGATATGTCGACGCCGAGAATTCCGGTACTGGCTGAGGCAACAAGGAGAGTGCCTTGAAATTGAGGAGATGCGACAAAGAGGTTCTTTTTAGCGATTAACGCGCAAACTTGTGACTTCCGAGGGTTAAACTGGACTAGATTTAGTCGCGCACAATCCGAAACTTTGTTCAGCAAAGACACCCACGCTCAGGAGTGGAATAACTTGATCGTGGATGCTCAGCCAGGGATTCTCTAGGGGTGCTGATACCCTCCTGGGGTAGTTCTTTACTTTATTTCGCTACTATGTTAAGGGGAGGGGGGGATTGACCTGCACTTACCAGACGAAACGCGGAAGCTGAGCTTTCACTTCACGCCGGTATTCTGTGTGGTCGTAGTACCACTCCGGTTTGAGTCGGCCCGTACGTGCAACAGCACGCATTGCAACATAACTGAATAAATAACAAAAATATTATATAGTTTCCGAGAGACGTCTATATTATAAGTGCCATTTGCTTCAAAAACTATCGGCTTGTGGAGTTCACGAGCAGTAAAGTTTAATAAAGAACACTATCCGCAGCTATAGTAGTCACCGTTGGAGACAAGAAAGTTGGGGCTCAGTATAGCCGTTGTGTGTGATAATTTTAGTTTTTAGTACTATTTATGTAATAAAATATTCATTATTATCTAATTTTATATCACAGCTATATTAGTAGTGTAGTTGTAGCACGAATGGGTCGGTTCGACCGCGGAAGGACCACGCTCTCACAGAATACGAGCGTAAATAGCAGCTGTGTTTCGTATGGTGAGTGTAGAGAACAGGAGACACTTTTTACTGGAAAAGAGGCATTCCATCTTAGTCCTCATAGGTGACCACGCATCTGCATTTTGATTCGTATTCGAGGATAAATGTAGATGTCTACGGGCGACAGTATCCACATCAGGTGGACTGTGTGCTCGTTTGTTCTTCTAATTCTATAAAAAAATGTATCTATAAAACTATTTAAAAACGGATTTTGTAATATTAAGGAATACATGATTGATACTGATAACCTAATAACCCACGGGGAACTATGTGATTGCTACCATTATGTTTTTTCATATAATTGGGAAACATTGTAAATTGTTATTTATATGAACCTAGCGGGATACTAGGTTATAGGGTATATAAGAACCTAAGGCAAAGGATTTTCAGTCCATGATAAAAGTACTTATTTTATAAAACTGCGGTTACAAACTAATTTATAGTCCACCTTATGGTAATTGTTAGCAGCCTGCAATACAATTCAAATAAAAAGGCTATAGATTCCTGTAATTATACTGATCTCCTATATTGTTAAAACTGCGGCGGCAGAAATATGTAAGAGAGTGGTACTTACCCAGATGGTCTCCTAGGCAGAAAAGGAGACTTACCAGTTTGTTGTAAAGGCTTTCAATATGTACGTCTTACTTAAAACGTTAAATAAAAATTATTCTGTTATATTGTAAACAATATATTCTGCGGTATATCATGATCGATTCAAATAACAAATGCTAAAATTATCATTATTTTAGGATAGAGAAACCAAAAGAAGAAGCTAAACCGCTTCTTCAACCGGAAGTAGGATTAGCTTCAGCAGTTTTGGAGACTTTACGTGAAGCCACCAGTGAAGAATATCAAGACGCGTTAGAAAGAGATGCAGCAAGAAGTGCAATGAGAGGAGATGAACCGGACATGCTTGACTCAGAGCCTGACAATACAAGAAATTTGGTCACCATTGTAATAAGCTCAAAGGATCATCTAAACAACGACGATACTCTTTCAGAAGCCTCACATGTGCAAGAAACCAGATGTATTCATAGTCCATTAGGAAATTCAAATATTTTAGGTCGGCAACATTTAACATCTCCGCGATTATCAAAAGAAATAATATTACCAAAGCATAAATCTGAGAGCTTACTACATAAATCATTATCTGACATGGACAACAGTGCTAGTAACATACAAGAAAGAGTCAACGTTAAAAATAATGATTTAAGCAGTAAATTTAAAGTAAATCCATCGTTGTTAAATGATTTTTCAACTATCAGAGAAGAGCGAATAGAAGATAATTCAAATACATGGCAAAAAGCTAGAGCAAGCATTCAAAAGACTCCTTCTGGGAGTCAAAATAATATAGAGAGTGGTCAGGAATTCAGTAACAGCCCATCATTTAGATTAGCCACGCTAAAGAATAAGTTACGTGACCTTTCTGAATTGAGAAATGCAAAACGTGTGAATAACAATTTGCATACTGTTCTAAAACAAAATAGCTTGAGTAACTCTAATTCCGGGCATGATGATTCTGCTATAGATTTGACGACATTAAACTCTCAATTGCAATCGTCATTGGATTCAATATTTGATCGTCAACATCCAATCGTTAAAAATATATTTAAATTAAAAGACGTCGAGCTTATTCCACCAAGGAAAATCTCCAATAAAGATTCCATAAAAGAAAAAATGTATAACGATTTAAGTGCTGCTCGAATAGAAAACAACAATGATGTTTTGAAAACATCTAGTATAATCAATAAAAACGATCACATAATGAACACAGATGAGTGTGATGTTATCACAAATGCAAGTGATTTAAAAGAAAATTTGGTAAAAGGTTCAGATGAAATAATAAAATACCAACCTCCAATTTCACCCAATTCTTCCGAAATAACGCTAGTTACTAACCAAGACTCTAATGTGGATGAAATAAGGAATTTAAATGATATTTTGAATGAAAATGTAATTTCAGGTGATGTAAGTGAAATTGCTGACACCTCTGGTTCTGTTGAAGACCAAGGTTATGTTAGTAAAATAAGTAATGAGAATTTTGAACATAAAAGCACAGAAAACGATAACGACCTATACAAAGAAAATAATAGAATTGAAGATTTAGCTTCTGAGACAAACGATGATACAATTAAAATACTTGGAAAAGAGATCAACACACACAATGATAATCCAGGTGTTAATGACAGTAGTATAAATGAGGACGTACACAATGAGGAAAACAATATAAAAATTACACAGGATAAAAACAGAAGTGTTAGCTATCCGATAAAACAAAAAACTAATCGCTTTGCATCATTCAAAGCCGATATTATAGGAAGATTGGAAAATTTAAAACAGACCATTAAATCAAATTTACATGACACAGATTTAAATCCACCTGGAAAAACTGAAAAAAGTAACAGTAATCAGGATGTAGAGAATGGAATTTTTAAATCTGAAAGCTTTAATGACGTTACTATTCATGACTTACAAAAAATATCTAATTCTCTTCTTAATCAAGAAAACCAGCTAAGAGCTAGAAATTCGTGTTTGAAACATTCAGATTGTAGCACTGAAAATTCTTTGTTATTGAGTAATGTGGTAAATAACAATGAAAGCGACCCTTTGGAAGAAGATTACGCAATAGTAAAATTGGATGGGAACACATTTTCTTCAGAAGTTTTATCGGATTCTGATAATGATGGAATATTTAAAAATTTAAAGTCACCAATCCAACAAGAAACTCATGATTCACAAAGTTCTGAGCACATTTGTTATGTAAGTTCCAATGAAAATTCTCTTAAAACAGATGAAGATAAAGATAATACAGGTACAAATTCAGAGGATATTACATCAATGGATGAAATGTCACTCCAAGCTAGTAATTCTAAATATGATGCCATACGGCCACAACTGAACGACAATAACCTAAGATCTTCTTTATCTCAGGATATCGTAGTTCAACCATCTCTCCCAACAGAAGAATTTAATCTGTTTAAGAAAACTTTTCAAATACCTACTTTAGATGAAATTAGCCAGGAAATCACACAAATTATAAATGCAGGGCAACGTGAAGTAGAAGAAACTAGATCAAGTGATTTTGACCCTTTAACCGAAAGTTCAAATTTAAATTCTATATTGTCTTCGAATTTAAGATCAAAATTACCTAAATCTAGCCGTTTTGAAGACGTTGACATAGATGTATATCAATTAAGACCCTTGCAAAAGATGAAATCTAATCCAGTAATAGCTTTGCCGAGACTCAATATAAACTCGTTTAAAACTAAATTGGCTTTACCGGAGACTGGGATTTTAAAACCATTAAAATTAGAATCAGTTTTGGGTAATAACGAAGGTATACTTGGAGCAACTTTATCTTTAAGCTCTGATGAAACAAAATCAAAAGCAAAACCTAAATCTAAATTAGCATCCGATTTTTTGGGAATCTCTTTAAGGGAAGTGCCTACTTTAGATGATATACGAAGTTTACTACAGTCAAACGCTCAAAATATCTTTAAGTCACCAGCAATTGAAATTCCAAAATCAAACATAATGGATGTACCTCTTTTCTCTGGACACTCTTTAAATGATTTTACAGGTAATCTTAAATATCGTACAGATAACGCATTAAAATCTATACAAAACAATTTGGAGGAAGTAAATTTAGGTAGTCCATTGCAAACTACCAGAATAGATTCTAAGGATTTTTTGGAATCAATAGAAAGAAAGAGAGATGATGTGAAAGAAAAACTATATGCCATACACGAAGACTTAAATGATAGGCTAACATCTATTCATGAAAAACTATCGGATCAGATTAACTTGCAATCTATGAATATACCTACTTACGAAGAAATAGGTAAAAGTTTGAGCTTGCCTACCAGAATTGGCTTTGAAAAAGGTAACGATTTGAAAAAATTACTTCCTACAAAAGTTCCTGATATAGAACACAATTTTCAATCTACGTCCGGTTTGTCATCACAAGATGAAATGTTTATAAAAAACAGAATTAAGCCACTGAAAAAGTCACACGCTTTCAATACTCTAAACAAAAATGATGATAAGCGTACCTTCAAACAAAACTTGGGAGTTATTGATAAAATACCCTCGGAAGGAATGAGAAAAGTTTCATATTTACGCCAAGAAAAGCCTTTCAGAAATTTAATAGACCTTGGGAAGCATAGTGGATCTGTTCCGTTAAAAAATAACAAAGTTAAGATAACATTTTCTACTACTACATTTAAACCAATTATAGAACCTAAATATTACAAGAAAACTGCCGTAGACTATCCTACAAAGTTATCTTTAGGATCATTAAGGAATGATAAGATTCCTGAGCATAAATTAAAAAATTCGAGGATAAAATCTATTGAGGACACTCATCGGTCACCTGAATTAATTCCATCAAGAATACAGCCTTTAGACAGGTTACCGGCTGAAAACAAAGGGATAAAAAATTTTCAAAAAGGTTTAGATATTAATACTCCATTAAAGAAAAGTTTTAATGTAAATAACGATCTGTCTGAGTTTACGAACATGGATTCGGATGACAAACATAAAACGAACCAAAAACCGGCAGTATTTAAAGATTTCTCTGTTTCGAATCATGCACTTCCTCAACAACCATTTTCGCCAAAAGCGAAGGAAAATTCTTTTATATTAAATGTAAGGGAAGCAATTCGAGCTCGATTAGCAAATATAGCGCCTATTTCAAAAACTCTGCCATTAAATGAAGATAAAGTGAAATCAACTATAGACACAATAGAATCACCATCAGAAAATGTGAAAGCCATTAGTGTAATGGATAATCCATTAAAAGAAAATACGTCTTATAAGTGTACTATGATGTGTGTAAAAGACTTATAAAATGTAAATATTGTTTAAGTAATAATAAATCCTAGAATAAGTTTGTAAATAAAGTTTAATATTTTAATTTTATACACTTTTGTACATGTGATAATAATAATAAAGCATTTTTAAACACAATGACTTTGGTTTTAGTTTATCATTTTCTTTACAATTGTGCAATTTACTTCGAAAATATCACTAATAAACTTGTTAGTTACAAAACGGTACTATAATTGAATTACTGTAATATTTTCTAGGAAAGTCATATTCAAGCCAAGATTATTCTAGTATAAATACATTAATTGTTGTGATTTACAACAGTTAATTCAATCGGGATTATTGTTTCTTCCTTTAGATTGGAATAGAAAATCTAATCTTATAATTGCAGAAGAGCTTGTGTGGTCCTAATGTTAATATAGAAACATTCTCGGTATCAATATGAGAAATTTGAATGTTAATAAATTAGTGAGTGTTTATTTTCTCCTGTGTTTTGCTGACTTTGGAATTCTCGGTAAGTTTTGATATAAACTAATTTCCTTAATCTGGTTTCATCTGAATACGACAAGAGTTTGATTGTGAATATTTGGCAACTTAGAAGATTTGAACCAGCTGCTCTTCGATTGAATATTCTACTTTTAGAACTGAATACTTCAATTTTAGATTAATGACTTCAGACAACTTTATGCCACTGTTCAATGGTCTATTTTTGATATTTTGTTGTACAGAACAACCTCTTTTATAGTATAATATTCCGTACCTCAAAAAGACAACCCCTACACTTTGGCGTCCATCCATCTATCTGTATTTCAAGTCCTACTTTCTCAGGAAGGGGCAATATTAAGTTGTAATTAAAATGAAATACAATCAATTCTAGTATCAATATATTTCGATATTATATCTACGGTCCCATGGATTTATAAAAGAATCAAGCCTAAAATTATCTAAAATAAGTAAAAAATGTTAAGCGCACAGGCGACCTCCTATATAGATAAGGTTTTGAATCTGGCGAGCGTTTGGCGCGCTAATTCAAGGCGTGTTCGCACCTTAATAGCCTCGAAATATCTACTAACTCCTGTGTGACAATACCGTTGATGATAAATGTAAAATACCGATACCGACGTGTAGTGGCTGTGTAAGAATATCCACTACTTCAAATCATGCTGTGGGTGTCGTAAAAGGCAACAGAAGGAAACTAAAACTATGGACAGCAGCATCTTTCAACCCAATATAAACTGTCAAGTATGGCAACTTTGACAAAAATCTACCTATGAGGCAATCACTAAGAGAGTCCCTATGTTCAGAAGTGGACTTATATATTATATAGACCGTTAGGAAAGGACCACTACTGATGTCGGGAAAAAGAGTCAAAAGTACCGTAAATTTAGTACTGTTATCATCAATCCACCTGCCAAAGAATTGCAACTAAAACATATCAACCCTACAATGGAAGAGTTCTATGTCGAGCAGTGAACTGTAACTGGTTAATTATAAAGATCTATATAGACACCTCTTAGAAAAAAAGGAGCCATAACTAAGCTACGTATAGTGGGTAATACTCAGTCATTCCAGATTTAAAATATTTAGTCTATTGTCGGTTAGCAGTTGCATCTATTGTGTGTGGTTCTAGTACAGTGATCTACAATTCGCGTGGCAAACGTGAGTACCGGGACAAAATTGAATCTGAAGTCGAGACTTTGTTGAACAGAGTTCCGGACTGTGGGCGATCTAGCCCAGTTCAATCTCCAAAAGACACAAATTTGCGCGTTTACCGTTAAAAAGAACCCCTTCGTCGTATCTCCTCAGTTTCAAGGCATTCCCCTTGTTGCCTCAGCTAGCATCGGAATCTTCAGCGTCAACATATCAATGTGCGGTTTCGTGGTCATTTCAAAGAGAAAGCCAAATTTGCCTCTAAAAAGATTGGCGTGCTCAGCAGAGTAGGACAATATTTTATGCCGGCACATCGCCTGCAACTTTACAAGGCGCAGGTTCGGCCGCACATGGAATACTGTTCCTCTCTCTGGACTGGGACTCGCCAGTGCCAGATCCTTCCATTTAATCGCATCCAGTGCAGAACTTTTCGAATCCGAGCCCATTCACTACCACTGCGAAGAGATGTTGCAACTCTTTGCGTATTTTATCGCATTAACTACGGGGAGTGCTATGAGGAATTGTTACGAATAATTTCAGCCGCGCAATTTCACCATCGCACATCGCGACAAAACTCGCGATACCATCCGGATGACTGGCGGTCCATCACTGTGCGATTTAAAAGAAGTTTTCTTCCTTGCACAATTTCCTTTTCTTCTAGACCGATATAACTTAGGGACCTTTAGGAAAAGAGCATACTTCTTTTTAAAACGCCAGCAACGCATCTGTAATTCCTCTGGTGATGTAGTTGTTCATGGGCGGCGGTAATCACTTACAATTAGGTGAGCCGTATGCTCGTTTTCCCACCCTCCCATAAAAAAAGCCGTAGTAGCTCAGATGGTTAGCGCTCGTTGTAAATTTCACAGTACGCGAGCACACCGGGTTCGATCCCCGCCGGCATCAATGAAATTGTTAATTGCAATTTTAAGTGCTTATATATTACGTGCTCGCTGTGAAGGAAAACGTCGTGAGGAAACCCGCGTGTCTGAGAAATAAGAAAAAAAATTCGAAGACATGTGAAGTTCGCCAACACGCATTGGTGCAGCGTGGCGGACACTTCCTTTCCCTAATACCTTCTCAGAAATGAGAGGAGCCTGTGCCCAGCAGTGGGACGTATATATGCTGTAACTTTACTTTACTATACATAAAAGAAATAACAGTCTTCTAACTTGGAATTTCACTTCACGTTCGCACAGAATATAGCATGTTTCGTATAAGATTTCGTAAATGAGGCATTCCATCTTAGTCCTCAATGGTGATAACAGATATGCATTTTGATTCTTAATTAATTGATATATTTAGATGTCTGCCACAGCATCCACCTAGAATCAGATGAGCTGTGTGCTTGTTAGTCACCCTCATTCTATAAAATCAATCAATCAATCAATACAGCCCTTCACAAGTCTACTGCTGAACAAAGGTCTCCCCCAAGGTACGCTACAAAGCACGGTCCTGAGCCACCTGCATCCATCGACTTCCTGCATATCTTACCAGGTCGTCACTCCATCTAGTGGGG
>DWHP01005893.1:0-11686 GCA_018247895.1 Parnassius honrathi | reverse complement strand
GGGATAGACGACTTTTTCGAGGTTATATTTGCTAAATAAAATTATTTTAGATTTTAGAGCTACTGAGCAGTTTAGCATCACACTTCAAACCGTCGACAATTGCTAAGTTCATTTCATCCCAGTAGCTACTCCAGCGCTGTTGTGGAGAGTTTTTATCTGTTATTTACTACTTACAGACGGCCACTTTTTCAACTATTCTACTATGGGAGTTGGTACTCCTTACTTCTACACTCCATAGTTTTAAAATGTTGTGAACAAATTATTACCGATAGATTGACCGATGGAGCTTTGAATTTTGTGTGATTTCAAACGTTCCTTTTTCTCTGTCTGTGGAGTGTATGTAAAGGCTAAAGAGAATTTATTTTATGTATTTTGTATAATATATACGTGTTCTATATATTAATTATATACTATATAATTTGAAAGTGAAATACACATGTACAAACTTTACGGTCAAATTACGACCACTAGGCGAACACTAGTGTTGTAAAGAAGAGCAACTCTAATTTAGTACGTTTCGTCTTGCTTATGGATAAATATGTTTAACAAAGTAATAAAATATTATTACATTACAAAATTACAAGTGAGCGAAGCGACCCACAAATTACTATCGACGATCGATCAAATGTTGATAACAACAAAAAGTGGATGTCCCTTATATCATCCTTGCATCCAATATCAGCCTTTTTACTTTTTAAAACATGGTCAGCTTAAAAATTCTAAAGTACATTTTAAATTTACACACAATTAAAAATCTATTAGTTTCCTTCACGTAGACAACGGACCTCAAGGGACGACTCTCATTTTTCAAATTTTTTGTCCAGCTATTGAGTAATATTATTATTTTTTTACAAAACCTTTAATGTAAGGTTGAATAAATGAATATGAATTATTAACTTATCATTTAAAAGTTTTTGTATTGGATTCGATTCTTAAAAGATCAAAGTTTAAGGTTAACAGGTAGGATCTATGAGGTCCAAAGAGTCCGATTTTGTGGTTTTAAGTATCCTATTGTACGTTCGAGCGTTCAAGTTTTTGGCCTCACATGTCGCGAGAACAAATTTACCCAAACCAATCAATTTTGAAATGATATCGTATCCACATCAATTTCAATTAATACTTAAATACAAAATGAATACCTAATCAACTTTACATTAAAATCGAATTAACAACTAGCCACTACGTACGGCGTACCTATTAACACGCAACTTGCATTTACAAAAGTATAATATGTAAAATAACCCGTTAACCATTTCAAATAAACCTTAATTTTATTTGTTAAATAACGAACGATTTGAAGACGATATTTGTCGGTCGGAATATTTTTCTTAGTAAAATCTGAATAAGACTGAATTTTGGTCTCAACGGAGACTAGCTATCCGCGCAGAATAGCATAATAGTGCACAAGTGTGTGCGCAAGCACAGGCGAAGTCTCTGTTCCCACGACAATTCGAAACTTCCAGCGTGAGATCAAGCGCATGACCAACGGCTTTACATGATTTCCCAGATACGGAGGTGAAACACCGCCAACTTCCTGACTCCGGGCTGGTACTGAGAATTCCTTGACAGAATAACACAATATGTGATTTTTTGACGTGACCCCGGGTTTTGAACCTATGACCTTATGACCAGCAGTCACGCTTACGACCACTAAATCGACGTAGCAAGCAAAATCGTAAGACATGCGAGAAACAATCAGACACAGTGGCCCTGAGAAATGCATTGGTTTCGCAGTTCGGCAGATTCATTATATTGCTTTGTATTTTATCGCGTTTAATTTTAACTATTTAATTCCCAGCGGAACATTTGATTCCCGACGTTGACGACTTTTAATTTTAACTAATTTTTCAGAGAATAATTAAAGATAATTAACACCAATAAACTCCGTAAAATTAGTTCCATTTAATGTATAATGTTCGCGTAATCCTAAGAAATCGTTATAAGCATAGCGTTGTGTTTTTTATAAGATCGTATTTTGTACTCTGTGCTTAAACGCGAAATAACGTGTTTTCCCTTTTTCCTGTTACATCTTAATGTCAAGTACTTTGGATCTTCACGAAACGGTTGGTCTATTAATAAAATGGTTTTAATGAAGTATTTGTGATTGTGCATGACCAGCTTTTTGGTGATAATCTGATTTTATTTAAGGCCCTTACCCTTAAATCTCTATTTCTTTTCCCATTTCTGTTGGTGATAATGAATCAGGCATCATAGAAAAAAAAAATTATAGATACCTACGAGTAAAACAGTTGATGAGAAATGTAGTGTTTATTCTCATCATCAATGATTCTCATTGCAAGCGTTGCGAAAAGTATGTCAAATATAGAGAATATTTAAGTTTTAAGCACTTACAATTAGTCCTTCGCTTGATTGTTTTCTTTTAAAATCGTTACCCCAACGGTACCGTTCTCCCTGGTATCATGACATACATAAATTGACATTGACAGGGGCACACATCCAGACCCGGAACAGTTATTTCTAGGCCATATAAATACTTGTAGGATATTTGAAGCTGCGGCCTTGCAGTGGCGCGACCACATTATTGGCGAACGGTTAGCCACTCAGTTATCTCGGCTCATGCTTAGGTGAAGAAAATACTAATTAATAAAGTATTTAATACCTCCGACCCACGTTAACCTGGTTATATCAGTTTGAGATAAAAGACATGGTATTGTCATGCAAACAAGGCAGCGATAAAAAATTTCAATGCGCTAATTGTTGAATGTTTCAACTGGTTCGGTTTCAACACTACGCTATACCAATTAAAGACTTTAGTGCACTAGCATTTCTTAAAATCTGTATATATTTCTATTCCTGAAATATGTTGGGTTTTTTTCTAGCCTTAAAAATAGGTTAAGATAATTTCACGACTTTTTTCGAATCCTGAAGGTATAAGTAGATTTCTAATTACTTCTACTTCATCATCATTATCATCATTACAATCCTTCACAAGTCCTCTATTGAATATAGGTGTCGGTCAAGGAATGCCACAAAGCACGGCCCTTAGCCACCTACATCCATCGACTATATGCACCTGTTATTAGGCCGTCACTTCATCTAGTGGGGGGCCGCCCCACAATTCGCTACGAACGACGAGTACGAGGCAGCCACTCGAGAACTTTTCTTTCCCATTGGTTGTCGGTTCTTTGAGCTATATAGCCTGCCCATTGCTTCCTCAGCTTGCTGATCCATTAGGATATGTCAGTTACTATAGTCCTACGGCGGACATTTTCATTTCTAAGTCTATCACGCAAAGAAACTCCGAGCATAGCCCTTTCCACAGCTCACTCTGCGACCTTGAGCTTCCTTATTCCTTATTCATGGTTGAACATGAATTTCTTCCATTGTTCAAATAATCTTTCGTTATCACGCTTAGCAATAGATTTCTCAAGGGGCGTACTCAAAAAAAAAACGCGAAATTACAAGGTTTCCTCGTTGAAATTTTCCGTTCGTTGCATTAAATAACAATTACTTGGTAAAAATAGTTCGTTTTCTCTACTACAATAAGCTCAAGGCAAAGTTTAGATAACCTATTTATTTATTTAGCAATAATCATCTCTAATTTGTAGATTCTATTTAATATCGACCATCGAAAAAAATATTTTTATCTCACAAATATCCTATACTTTAGTAATGATAAAATACATTTTCGTTTTATGCCTTTCACGTAAGGTAAAAAAAACCGACATAATTCAATTAACGACCGAAAAAGCTTCGACACAAGCCCCAATATCTCCGAAGTTCTACATCATTTTGACGTAAAATTTATACCAAAATAATTATTATAATATTTTTACGTAGTTGAGCCATGCTGCAGCTATATTAAGTGTGTAGTTGTAGCACGAATGGGTCAGCTCGACCGGGGAGAGACCACGCTCTCACAGAATGCCAGCGTCAAATAGTAGTTTTAACGCTGCTGTGTTTCGTATGGTGAGTGTAGAGAACCGGAGACCCTTTTTACTGGAAAAGAGGCATTCCAACTTAGTCCTCAAGGCCGACAACGCATCTGCATTTTGATTCATAAACGAGGATAGATGAAGATGTCTATAGGCCATAGCAACCACTTACCATCAGGTGGACTGTGTGCTCGCTTGTCACCCTTTTCCTATAAAAAAAAGTCCAAAGCGTCATTTCATTAATATCGGGTTAATTTTAGCATCACAATATTAAGTTCGTCGGTGACCTCCGCTCCATATCCAGGGACGAATTGCATTAATATTGCATTCTACAGTCGCTACCTACACTTAATACATGACTGCACATAGTAATAATCATTTTACATTTTCAAATTTCGTAACCCGTCCGTCGAATAGATTTTTTATGAACATTGCATTTTGATGGATGTTTGGGCAAGATTGTATTGATTGAGAATTAAATAAATTTTAACAGTTATGTATTATAAATATTACTACTACTAGATAGCTGGGAACATGTAGGAAACATTTCACATTTCTGAGAGTGTTTTCAGGCTAGGAAATGTTCGCCGCGCTGTTCCAATGGTTGGCGAACTTCTCTGTCTTCGAAATATTTTTTTCTAATTTCTAAGACATGTAGGTTTCCTCACGATGATTTTCTTCACCGCCGAGCACGTGGTAAATCATCACTTAAAACAATTTCATTGGTGCCGGCATGGATCGAACCCAGGTTGCTCGCGTACTGTGAAATTTACAGCGAGCGTTTAGCCCTTGAGCTACCACGGCTCTTACTGTATTTCTGTTATCTAATTTTAACAATTAAACAGCAGTGTATCAAAGATGTAAAAACTAACTTTTAATAAAAAAAGCCGACTTCAGACAACTAAAAGGAATTATAACAATTTGCCATTTTGAAGTCGGTACTAAGACACATATTTTAAATATTAATTTAGCCTCAATTAATTGTGATTTTTATTAATTTGAGGCGATTTAGGTATATCACAATCTCAATGTTATTTAAATAGACATTTTAATAGAATAGTGTGAAAAGGAGCAACTAAGTCCACTTAATAGCAAGTTCATGGACATCTACATTTATCCTTAATTGAGAATCAAAATGCAGGTGCGTTGTCACCCCTGAAGACTAAGATGGAATGCCTCGATTCCAGTAAAAAGGGTCTGCGATTCTCTACACTCACCATAAGAAACATAGCAGCTTTATGCTGCTATTTTACGTTGGTATTCTGTGAGGGGATGGTCCTACCCCGGTACAACGACAATTATAAAAGAGGATATATCATTAAAAGGTTACTTACGACCTGTGATCTCATACAACTCGAATGTTATATGAGATTGGTGACGCCATTTTGGTGACATTTTTTATTTAACTTTTAGTTATGTTGAAATTGAACGAAATCATTTTCGCAATCCAAACTTTTTAAAGTTTATTTTAATCATCATCTAGCACGAATCTGCCATTTGCTTAATTCAACGAATCTAAGTGACCCGGCGATAAGACACTAAATGTTACATAAAATCCTGACCACGGTTTAATGCACATGTAGACGTTACATAATAATCGACATTTAGGTACGTTTTGCAACCTGTAGCTTCTTCATAGCAATAATAGATGTGGCAATTACTTTCGCTTCGCAGCCTCTCCAATCGACCTTTTACTACGGTGAGCTGACCTCTCTGTATTTGTATTTATTTAATCTGTGATCGCCAATTCGTGTGGTGACATAAAGCTTTGAAATTATGTATCATTTTCACCGATATTTTTGGAGTTTTATAAAGTAATATATCCAAAATTATTATATAAGATATTACACTACTATATATAATATATAGTATATGAAGTGGCGTTGTAATAATGTTCACTACCCCATATCGTCCTGTGGGTATTGTAAGAAGTGATAGAGAGAACAAACTAGGAAGATGATTCCTGATAACAACTGAAAATAATAATAAAAGCTACGGTTGCCAAACCTACTGCCAAACCTGACAACTACGGCAAATATCCCCCAATGAGGCAATCTATGAAGCAGGCCTATGTTCAGCCGTGGATTTTGATAGACTTTAAATAACGGTAACGGTATATAAAGTATTTAAAGTTAAAAGTTAAAGTTACATCCTATAGTACGAGTACGTCTCAGTGCTGGGCACAGGCCTCCACTCATTTCTGAGAGCGTTTTGGGACAAGTAAATGTCCGTCGCGCTGACCCAAACCGTTGGTGAATTTCAAATGTCTTCGAAAAATTTTTTTTAAATGCAAGTTTCCTCACGATGTTTTCCTTCACCGCCGAGCACGTGATAAATCTGCACTTAAAATTGTAATTAACAATTTCATTGGTGCGGGCGGGAATCAAACCCGGTTTTACTCACGTACTGCGAAATTTACAGCGAGCACTTAGTCACCACGGCTAAACCAATTGCGTACCAAGCAATACTGTAAAGTATTTGTTGGTATGCAATTGGTTTAGTACAAGCAGTGTGTCTCGCATTGTTTATGGTTTATATATTATCATAGGATATATATTTGACAGTGTGGAACTGCAGTGGCCAAACCAAGGCACTACGGGCCACGAGTTCAATTAACGCACGGAATAAAAATGACCTACAAATAATTGTTCCGTATGTAGAAACTCTTCACGATATAGAATAGCATAGGTGAGTAGACGTGTGACCATGACATGGCATAGTGGATATTCTAACACAGCCAACAATGGCTGTGTTAGAATATCTACTATGCCATATCGTCTTGTGGTGGAGGAAGAGAAACCAGGAGATAGGAAGCCTCATAAGGATATTTGACATAGTTGCCATGCTTGGAGAATGGTTAGGCGACCGCAGTTTTTATATTTTTATGTTGCTGCTTATCTCCTTATTTCCCTTTGTCTTCTCACAAGGGGCGATGTAGGGTAGTAGATATTCTTATACTGCTACTTCAAGATCGTTCACGGTGACGTTTTCACTTAGAGTGCAATTAATTGACATACATACATAACATATATAAACACTCACGCCTGTCACACAGAGGGGTAGGCAGAGACTACAGACTTCCATTTGGCACGATCCTGATACATCTCTCTCGCCTCGCTCTCTCACGCTCGTCCGGTTAAGGGTACTCCTAATTTGGCCCGTTTTCAATATATTGCCAATTTGGTCGATAAACTTTCGGCTAGGACGTCCCCTTCCGACTCTGCCGTTCAATTTTGAAACATAAATTTGCTTTGTCACTCTTTCCTCATTCATTCTTTCCACATGACCAAACCACCGAAGCATTCCTTTCTTAATCCTGGTCACCACATCATCTTGCAAACCGTACTCTTCTCTTATCACACAATTTCTAACCCCGTCACTCAGGCCTATTATTAAACCTTTAGAAAGATCAAAATATTTTTAGTTATCCTTGTCACATAATAAATAGAATTTTATATAAAGGGGATATAATATAAATAAGAAAGGAGGGGGGGGGAGCGTTACATAATTATTATCTCGTTAGTAGAAAGCACTAAGATTTTGTAAAACATGAAGTTCAATAAAATAATAAAACATAATGTTATACGATCTCATACCTCCATCAATAGTAGCCCTTTCTCCATATCATCTCCAACAGTCCCAGGACCTTCCTTGTCGAACTTTTCTATGAACTCATCCAGCTCCCTCAGGAACGTAGAAATTTCTAGGATGTTCAACTTTGAGAATTTTTCTTTTGTTTGCTCTAGAGTTTTTGCGCGGAATAAAGACGACTGGTAGAGACTTCCCCACGATGACTCTAGGTTTTTGGCGAAACTGAGGTCTTCGTCTGACACCTATTACGTTCGTTATAATAATGAGAATCCTTAGTTGCTTTAGTATTAATGTGATACGTATTTTAATAGGTGTTGGTAATTAGATTGGTATTGTTCCACTAAGATGGAGTGATGCCTTGGTAAGGGACGTAGGAAGTCGATGGATTCAGGTGGTTCACGGTTATTACAACAGGGAAATTAAACCTTTTTTTTTCGTTTTTCTAAATTCGCCCACGAGTGCAGTTTGTTTGCAAAATGAGTAGATAGTTATAATTTGCAATTTTGCAAATAAATGGCCGTTAGCGGGGCGCCGATGAGGTGCCTAGGTTGTTGTTGACATTTAATCCGCCTTTGCTTCAAGCATTTTGCACGAAGTATATTTTACAGCAAAAGAATTACAACAATTTCGAAACGCCGTACTGTGTGCTTTGTGTGACTTGATATTACACCACTCTCGCAATTCGCAACGATGATTGTTGTTGTGGTTAAGATGCACTTTTGTTTGTATCACGTGTAAATAAAAACCACATTGTCTTACTCTTCGATTATTTAATTGACTACAAAATTACAAGTTTGTGTATATAATGTGGACGGACGAAAATACCGCTCACCAAAGAACATTTAGTTCTTTCTAAAATACAATAATTCAAATTAACTAAAGCTTAACAATACTATAACAATCTACATAATTAAAACTTGATAACAAATAGAATAAAAAATTTTGCGCCACTGTCCCTGCCACTTCAGGCGTTTTTGTAGTCTTGTCACATATTCCGTCTACCAACGTCTCCAGAAATTTCCCCGAAGTTTTTGTAGGTGTTGACTTCGTATTAAGTTCGAATTTGGAATGACTTGCAGTTCGACTGAAGGGACTATAATTGAGGCTTGATCAATTAAAAACTGTCCAATTGTTAATGACCATAACTTCAAGATCATCCGCATCTATTGGAACCAACGCAAAAAAGCATCCGTATGGGAGTGAGTAAAGACGATAATAAAGGCGTTAAGTTGTTCGTTGTGCCCAGTATTATTGGTTGTTTATCTCTTAACTAGAAGTGACGGAGGTGATGACCGCCCACCCTGAGAATATCCACTTGGTCTAAATAGGTATTCAGACTCTTCAAATAACTGTTAGTTTTTACAGGCTTGTTTTTTAGTCTTTGAATGTCTTCCGCAAATTCTTCGTTTTGAACTAGTTACGTATGCTTTCCATGATCTGTCCAAATCTTCTGTTTTAGAGATTCCGAAATTTTATGTGAAATTTTATTGTAATTTAAAAATCTTCGGTATTATGTGATTACCTTATGCATTTCCTGTAGTGTCTTAAAGTTTTCTAACCGTTTTATTAATTTATTTTGATTTTTCTTCTTCTCCTCCTCCTTGTATGTTAATATTTACTTGTATTTTAGTTCTTTTTTCATTTCTAAATCAGTTACTTTCGTTTGGTTGTTAGAAAATCGGATTTTCTTCACCAGAGCTTACATGGCTTCAACTTGGACAGTAACGTACCTCTGGAGTCCGCTGGATAGCTCCTTGAATCCACACGATGCCATCTATTGCAGTGTATACTCTCTATTATTTAAACCACGCGATTCGCTACAAACAGTTTCCATTTAAAGGGTCTGTCCAGGCAAATATTTGTGATGGTAGTATTCTCATTGCCTGTGCAACTTGCTTAAGCAGACGAAACAGTAGCAAAACACCGCATAATTCCAATCTAGATAGTGAGATCGTTCGTAACGGCGCTACTCTGGTGTTCTGGCAGCGATCCATTTTGTTTTGATTGTTCCATCTTTGGCTTCGATCCTAGTATATACACATCGCTATATAGACGCATCGCTAAAGCCACGAATCTGTAAGCTGTAGCTTATTTTACTTGTTGTGTCAATCTAGCTATCTTAGATTTAATCTCGTTAACTTGTTGGAAGTATATATATTACAAAAAATATAATTCAATATATTATATTTTTATTGTTACTTATATGAATATCTACACATAATGATTTAATAATTATGGAGTGAATAACAGTGCTCTTTAACAAGCCTTTTAAACATAGACACCGATTCGGTATCACGAATTCTAAAGGGAAGTGAATTCCGCAATCGTACTGCGTTAACAGTAAAAGAGAATAGAGCATGGTATTCTTACAAGACGGAAATCTTAACAGTGTTCTAGTATTTGATCTACATGGTACATCTGGAGGATTAACAAAAGTTAAACTATTTTCTAGATATAGCGGAATAGTAGGATTATGTAGAATATTGAAAAGAAGACAGAGAATTCGAGTGTTCCTGCAAAGGCGGATTGGGAGCCATTTTAGCTGCTTGCGATAATAGAGTTAATCGAACTTCTTTAAGCCAAATATGTATCGAATACATACATTTTGCAAGCGCTCAAGTTTATTTATTCGCTCCTCGGTAGCATCCAAATAACAGACATCAGCGTTATCTAAAATTGACAAGATAAGAGTCTGGACTATAGATATCTTAGTAGACAAGGGTAAAAAACTATGAAGGCGTTTTAGAGAACGGAAGGCGTGAAATATTTTCCTACTTAGATCCGTGATATTTGCGCCTTGCAAATTGCAGTCGAAAATAACGCCTAGGTTTTTGGCAGTATCTGAGTAGGGAATAGTGGCGCCATCGATTTGTAGTTTGGAGAGAGGAGAAATCAACCGTGCCACGCGCAAACCTTTTGCCTATTATCAAAGCTTCATTGAGAAAATAAGGTAAAACTCCCCTTTTTTTATCGACGTAATGTTTAATAACTCTTGATGCGCATGTTTAAATGTATTCCAATAATCGTCTATTGTTTTTAACCTAGTTTCAGTATATCCCTTTGTAAGACGCGTCTTTCTATATTTCCTTAAGTTGGTTTGTGTTTTCTTAAGTAAAGCAGCAGTCTAATTATCTATCTATCTATCTTCTAAATCACTAAGTTATTCTGCCGAAGAACTCATACTTTTATCCAATTATTAAAGTCAAGAAATATGTGTTAGTTGCGTTAAGTCACTTGTTTACAAGTTGAAGCACCTGAGATCTATTGTTCACGCGGTCAGCCCGATTTTTACCTGCACCTACACTCGACCCTTTGTCTTTGTTGCTGAGCGGTCCGGCTCTAAGGACCATATTATGCTCCTGTAGTTAAGGTGCACTTGTTTTTTGTATCATGTGTAAATAAAAACCACAGTGTCCTTACTATTCGATTATTTAATTGCAACTGACTATAAAATTACAAGTTTGCGTATATATTGTGGACGGACGGACAATGATGAAGATTGCTAACTGATTAATTCTCATTTAATTTCGAAGGGGAATATACAATTTTATTGTCACCTTTTAATATGAAACTAGTATAAGCGGTTTTAAGAAATATAATAGAAAGTGGTTTGAAAATTTAATAATATAGTTATTTTTTATAGAAGAGTAGGCAAACGAGCATACGGTTCACTTAAGTATCTACCGCCGCCCATGAACAACTGCAACACCAGGGGAATTGCAAGTGCGTTGCCGGCTTTTTAGAAAGAAGTAAGCTCTTTTCTTGAAGGTCCCTAAGTCGGATTGGTCCGGAAAGGTCGCGGAAGAAAATTCCCAGTGAAACGTACAGTGGTGGACCGCCAAGCATCCAGGTGATATGGATGGTATCGGGAATTTTGCAGCGATGTGAGTTCATGAAATTTGGCGGCTGAGATTGATCCAAGCAATTCCTCAGATCACGTCCCGTAATAGATACGAAAGAAAATGCAGAGATGCAACATTTCTTCGCAGTGCCAGTGAATCGAACCGAACGGATAGCACTCGGTCGTCAACGATTCGAATCGCTCTGAGCAGGGTACTGTCAAGTAGAAGGAGCTGCCACTAGGGAGCCACAGCCCAGAGGCGGGAACAGTATTCCATGTGAGGCCGAACCTGCGCCTTGTAAAGTTGCAGGCGGTGTGCCGGCATGAAATACTGTCCCGCTCTGCTGAGCACACCAAG
>DWHP01005892.1:0-11686 GCA_018247895.1 Parnassius honrathi | reverse complement strand
GATAAATGTAGATGTCTATGGGCCACAGCATCCACTTACCATCAGGTGGACTGTGTGCTTGTTTGTCACCCTTATTCCATAAAAATAAAATAAATGATACAATATTATTGCAATGCAGTGTTTATATATTATATAACTTATATAATATATAAAATTATATATACTTATTAAAAACCTGTGCTTGACCACAATCCCATCTGGTGTTAGGTGGTAATGAATCTCTGGATGATAAATTGATTTATAACTCAACAGACAGTTAATTATTGGTTGTTAAAAAGTGAACCTGCGTACCGTCTATGTAATGTTAATAAGCTTCTACACGCGTGGGGTGAGTCCTATCTATCTATATATATATATATTGGAGATAACGGCAAAGAATTTCAAACTAAGAGCTAATAGACAAATTGCCAATATTTATTAGTAATAAATATATGAGAAATTATAGTACAACTTACGCAATAATTTTCATTCATTCATTATAGACTATCAAAAATCCACTTCTGAATGCAGACCCATGACAAGCGTGGAGTAAGAAAATCCACAACCCCATATCAGTTGTTGGGTATCATAAGAGGCGACAGAGGGAAAGTGCAACAGGAAACTGGCAATAGCACTTCCTGATACCAACTTAATCATAATATAACGAATCAATTGATGAGATGTTAAAAATAATGTTCAAATATCTACAAAAATATTATCTCTTCATCTGCTGTTTATTTTATTACGATGACCGCTTTCGTGAAATCGGAAGCTATCAACCGCGCAGTAGATATCATAGTGCTAAAAATGGAAGTGTAAAAATATAGGGCACTCACTTGTCCCCCCATAACCATATCTGCTTTACAGCGATGAGATCAGGCGTAATCTATAAAGCTACGTCAAAGACACGGGGATAGTAACAACACTTAAAATCGAAAAGCTAAGATTTGTGTCTTTGTACAAATGTAACTGCGTAGTGGCGGTGTGAAAATTTCCACTACCGCAAACCGCCCCTTAAGTGTCGTAAGAGACAACCGTGGAATACTGAAACAGGAGATAGACAGCAGAATCTTCCTTATAACGACTCAAAATTATAAAAAAATTACAGTTGACAACCTTAGCTATGCGTGACAGCTATGGCAAGCATCCCTCGTTGAGGTAATATATGCCTATGTTAAGCAGTGGAATTTAATAGGCTGTAGTAAAAGGATGAATATACAGATGTTGGTTGTGATTGTGATTCGATCTCAGCACCCCTTATCTACCTACCGTGTTCCTTTTAATGCAATAAGATCGATAGGAAGCAGTGTCAGAATATTATTTTTCTTACACATAGATATAGGAAAAATGTTGTTGCTAGTTGTGATTCAAACCGACCTTTGAAACCGACCGACGAAAAAATCTTTGATCCAGTAGGCAAGTCACCTGACCCAGAAGCGTAAGTACATATGTTAACAGAGATATTTCCTATACCCACGGTAACGAATACAATTTTTCCTCCAAATGGTTTGACCTACTTCGATAATAAGTATTTCCAACACGAATACAGCTATTGTATTGATACAAAAATTGAATTTGCTCTCATTATTGGGGTTCCGTTTTCAATTCCCCTTTCAATAAAGCTTTAATATGTTTTATATTTATACTACATAAAATGCAGCTATACATTGATTTACCATGTAGTTGAAGTGTAAGAATATCCACTACCCCATATCAACCCTTGGGTGTCGTAAGAGGCGACAGAGGTAAACAAATCAGGAGATGAGCAGCAGCGTCTTCCTAAAAACGATTAAAAATAAAAAAATCGCAGTTGCCAACCCACTTTCCAAGCATCGCAACTATGGCGAATATCCCCCCAATGAGAATATGGATGGCCTTTGTTCCGCAATGAACTTTAATACGTAAAGGTAACGTTATAGATTTATAGATTTATTTATTTCTTTTACATCGTAGAGCCATGCTCCATAATAAGCTTACCAAAGGAAGCTATGTATTCCTTACTTACATGGAACTGTTAAGTGGCAATATGTGATAACATCTACCTACCTAAAACTCGAATTACTGTGAAATATGAAAGTGGAACACATCCTAATTATTTCGATTTTTTTATTAGAGCTATGGCGGGAACTTTACCGCCAGCAGTTTGTTGCTTCTATTGTTTAAATAATACTTTGAAGTAGATTTCGATACTTAAATGAATGCAATCTTTCGTATTGTATGTTTGCGTGAACTATTATCAGAAATGATTTAACAAGTGTTTCAAACAAAGAATAATATAATATAATCGCTGCGTTTTACCACCGATGTTCAATAAATTCAAGTTATTTTGCCCTCTTGAGCGCCTTGAATTGAGATTATGCCGTCATTGATTATTTGCTGGCTTAAGCTGTTGCCTAAACCCAGTGTTAACATTGCGAAGTGTTTGGAAGGCATCACTTTATTGTACATGAACATATTGTGGGCAAGACACAATACCGTCGATAATATGACAAGTTTTTAGTCTCTAAATGCGGCATCATCAGGAATCATCAAGATAAATAGACCCTAAACTAAACTATAAACCTCATGTTGATAAAAACCTCTAGCTATTTTGTCTGCTTTAATGTTTTAGTACTTAAAAAACTGTCTTCTTCCGTTCGTAGATTTGTGCTATCGTCGGAACTCTCCAAAAACTCCGCAAGTGCATACTGTGGGAAGTTGTTGAACAAATTAATATATAAAGAATATTTTTATTTTACTTAAATTAATGACAGTTGCCACTTTCCTAGAGGAGGGGAAGTAGCTGAAGTTAAAGCAGGCGTTGAAGATTACGGCCAAAAAATCGATCACCTGCTGAAAATGTTTAAGGGTTTGTTTGGAGATCCCACCCGCGCACGGTTCTTTTTTGGGCTTCAGCCCTTTGATGATTGTTGAAATTTCATCTTTGTACACAGTGATAGGGTCAGAGGCAGTGGGAGGTGAGTTCCGATGGCGGATCTCATCTCTCGGGTCGGTGGGCTGTGAGCCGGGAGAGACGTTGTCCGCGTAGCACTCAGCCTTTTCATCGTCCTCAAATGTAATAGAGCCGTTGGAACGAGAGAAAAGGTGAGTATGAGTGATAGCGTCTATCCGAAGGGCTCTTGGCATCTGGTAGTACGCTCTATGAGAGGCGGAGCTATTCTCCATGAGATTGCTCGTTTCGAAGTCTCTAAATTCGGAGAGGCGTGAACGGAGTTAACGTTGGATGCAGCGAGCCGTACGTCTATATTCGGGGGTGGAATAGAGTGCAGCTCTGCGCAGAGCAGCTCTTTTGGCTTTAATGAGATTGCTAATATCTAGGGGAAGATTTATTAGCAACCGGGACGACCCTTTCATTCTCCTTAAGGGAGGATTTTATAAGGGCGGTGAGATATTCGACCGCGGTGTCTAATTTCCTCGTGCCGTCGAGAAAGTCGGAAAGGAGGGTATTGCGATAGTCCAGAGAGTCCGTAGCTGAGACTTGGGACTTCCTGAAGCACTTCCAGTTGGTGTAGGTTTTTGTAGAGGGAGTTGGAAGGGGTGGCTGATGGCCAAAGTTGACGGTGGTCGGAAGCTAGATTATCGACTCTCTATGACTCTGAGGTTGATAGAAACTCCTTTTACTAGCTGCAAAGTCTAGCACGTCAGGAGCATGATCGACATTGCCGGGATAATGGGTGACAGCGATGGGGCTGTAGACAGTCACATCGAAAGACTGAGTGATATCAAGCAGCACCTTGCCACTACTAGTAGTGGTGAGGCAGCTCCATTCAGTATGCTTGGAGTAAAAATCTCCAAAAAATGATGACTGAATTGCCTAATGCAAGGATGGTTTCGAAATTGCTCTTATTAGGGAGGATTCCGTTAGGGATGTAGCAGGAGGCTATGATAATAGACTGGTGTCCAGTCAAGGCCCTCCTACATATAGTGGCTTCTATATTGGTGACCGGCGGAGTGGGGATGTGGGAGCAATGAAGCGAGCTCTTGTAGTAAATTGCAGTATCGCCACCTGTGCGGTCGGGTCTGTCATCACGTAGAAGAGATTACTTATTGACAGAGAGGCCTTTGAGGACCTTAGGACTGACGTGGGTCTCCTGGAGGAGGAGGAGGAGATCGGTTTCGCGATCTATCGAAGAAAAAACTTCAACCCAGGGAGGTTATTACGCAAACCGCGGATATTAAAGGATACAAGCGACAAACTCTTTGGCTTGACAAGACCGTGAGATATGGCGGGAGCAGGAGGCTCTGACATTATGTTGTTTTTATTACAACGAACTCAAGAGGTTGTGTTGCTCAACAAGAGCAATTAGGCGGTCCTGAGGGACTGAGCAGCGCGCAGTTTGCGCGCTAAGGTGGCTATTTCTTTTATGTCGATGCTCCGAATAGCACTATATACCGTATTCAGGTCATCGGCCATTAAGGCTTGTTCCTAGTGTGTGGCGGTGGAAATCTGCGGGAGGTCAGCTTTTTGGGGCCCCAAGGGATAAATGGTGGTGGTGAGGGCTGAGAAAGGCCCATAATGGGCCGATACGGGCCTTGCAGGGGCCGATAGATGCCCCGAGCGGGCTGCGACAAGCCCTGAGTGGACTGAGACAGGGACAAGCCCTGACAGGCATTCGTCTTGGGAGAGCCGGGAATGAATGGTCATTGACCGGTGGTGGAACTGGTCTGGCAGCTTTGGTAGGATGGGAGCGAGGAGCGCGAGGCCAGCTTCTGTAGTTAGCTGAGTGGCCGGTCTGTCCGGTAAAATTTCTGGCGAGAAGGGTCTCGTCGATTTTGAATGACAGGCCTTGGGTTTGGAGTAACCGGGTGAGCAGGGCCGCGGGTTGGCTAATGTCCATGGTGGACATGTTGGGTGGAGAGGGGATTGACGCTATATTCTTAGAAAACAAGGCCTTGTTTTCAAAGGTAGTTTTTTCCAGCAAGCAGTAAGCACAAATAATAACAGTAATAATTATAACAAAACACAACAATAGTAAACAATAACAAGTAATACAGTAACATACTAAACAGCAAATCGCTCAGACGTCCCCGCCGGAGCGGGGGGGCAAGAACGGTGCGAAAAACAAGTGACTTACCAAAGCAAGCGAGAGGGCACTATCTTACGGGGACGGGTGCGCGCAATAGTTAGTGACCGCTCGGGAGCGATGCGTAAGCGCATTATCGCTTAAGTAGTAAAGTTGTGTGTATTTTGAATTAATATCCCGATGAAATTGCGGTATAACCAAATAC
Organism: Parnassius honrathi; assembly: GCA_018247895.1. Lineage (NCBI taxonomy): Eukaryota > Metazoa > Arthropoda > Insecta > Lepidoptera > Papilionidae > Parnassius > Parnassius honrathi. The sequence goes on along the minus strand of DWHP01005892.1, from coordinate 6,478 downwards.
ACTTTTGTAATATTTGTACTCATTTATGCCTGGTCATAATAAAATTTTATCGTAGATTCTGAGTAAAAAATTCTTATTAATAATATAAACTATTTATATATACTTTTCAATTTTAATGCGACAAAAAAAATAAGCATAGTTATTGACGTCCTCAAGGCAGTTATTTCGATGTTACAAAAATACTATATATAAATCGGGTTCGGGTTAAAGAGATTTTTTTCTTAAAGAATACATTGTTCATCTGTACTGAGATGATCCCAGAGCCACGCCGACCCGTCACTATACAGACGAGCTGCCAGACATCTGCTTTGGGGAGATTGAGCTGGCTCTCGTCTAACTTAAAAATGGAAAAGCCCCTGGAGAAGATGGATTTACAACAGAGCTCTTAAAGGCCGCGAGTCAACCCTTGCTAAAAGAGCTCTGTTGAGTTTTTTACTGCATCTTACGAAATGGGAGAAGGCGTGAAAAAGAAGCGTTACAGTCTTGTTTCACAACAATGGTGACAAGACCATGCTAAAAAATTATCGACCCATCTCGCTTCTGAGCCACGTCTATAAGTCGTTTTCCAGGGTCATCACAAATCGATTCGCGCAAAGACTCGACGACTTTCAGCCTGCGCGACAGGCTGGGTGTCGAGAAGGATTTGGCACTATAGACCATATCTACAAGTGCGGCAAATAATACAGAAGACAATTGAGTATAATCAACCCCTGTGTCTTGCATTTGTGGATTATGAGATAGCCTTTGACTCCATTGAAACTTGGGCTGTTCTAGATTCTTTGCAGCGGTGGCAAATTGCCTGGCGGTCCATCGAAGTGCTGAGATGTCTTTACAGCACAAGTACGATGTCCGTCTTAGTACATGACAGTCAAACAAAACCAATTCAGTTGCATCGCGGGGTGAGACAGGGGAATGTTATATCTCCTAAACTGTTTACAAATGCACTGGAAGATGTTTTTAAGACGTTAGACTGGAAAGGACGCGGTACTAACGTAAACGGTGAGTATATCTCACACTTACGCTTTGCTCATGATATCGTCATCGTGGCTGAATCACTGCGGGAACTTCAGAACATGCTGAACAGACTAAATGAATCCTCCCAACGTGTTGGTCTGTGCATGAATCTGAACTAGACAAAAGTTATGTTCAACGATTACCTCATGCCAGTTCCAATTACTGTTGACTGTGTAATTCTCGAATTTGTCCAGGAATATACCTACTTTGGGCAGGTATTGCAACTAGTTAAGAATAACTTCGAGAAGGAAGTCGATCGGAGGATTCAGTTGGGCTGCGCAGCATTTAGAAAACTCCTTCGGGTTTTCTCGTCGCACATACCGTAAAGTGTGAAGACGAAAGTCTTCAATCAGTGCGTTCTGCTTGTACTCACTAATGGTGCTTGAACGTGGACACTGACGATACGTCTGCTCCATAAGCTTAGTCGCTCAGCGAGCAATGGAAAGAGCTATGCTCGGAGTTTCCCTGGTAGACAAAATTTGAAATTAAGAAATCCGCCAGAGAATCAAGGTTACTGACATAGCTTTCCGTGTTTGTAAGCTGAAGTGGCAATAGGCTGGTCATGTCTGTCGCAGAAGTGATAACCGGTAGAGTAGACGTGTAAAGGAGTGGAGACCGCGTCTAGGCAGACGTAGTGTGGGACGCCCGCTGACCAGATGGAGCGACGATCTGCGCAAGGTAGCAGGTAGAAACTGGATGCGTGTAGCCGAAGATCGTGCTAAGTGGCACGCCTTGGGAGAGGCCTATGTCCGGCAGTGGACTACCGCAGGCTGATGATGATGATGGTACAAAATAAATATGTAAACGAAAATTTATTTCCTACTAAGTTAGTTTGTGATGAATAATAGACATTGCCTAAAGACGTGATCCTGATTTATTTAAATCGTGTGCATTAGATATTTGTATTATTTTGTTTGCCGTTTTGCGTAAAAACATTTTACAATCCAGTTACTAAACTTATAATGGAGTTTTTTACTTAGCTTAAGCACTTTTCCAAACAAAGTTTTATTATGTGGTGCCAGGTGGTCATTAATAAAAACTGGTCTTGAGGCGCCGTCCAGATCTAAGTCAGCTGTAGTCAGTCCACGGCGCGCACGCAGTGCCGCCAACATATCGGATTTTCTTTTTCTTTGAGTAAATCGTACCATGATATTTGGGATGTCAGATGACCACGTTCTATGGTCTCCTTATTATGATCTTTGAGATGATATCACCTATTTCTGTGAATGTAGTCGTCATCAGACGGTGATATTATGAATCCAATTTTAATTGTGATACTGTTTACCGTAGTGTTGAGGTTTTCAACTTGCTTGAATGGATCAGACAGTTCTTTTTATAGGATACATACACTGACATTTATCGATTCAATTTGTTTATTTAGAGCCGTTATGTTCAGTTTAACGTCATTATATTCACAGGAATGTTTTCGGTAGTTGTTCTTAAAGAAAAATAATGACGCACGTAGTTGCGGCGATTATTCTATGACGATCAGAAAACCCTAATAATTGACTCTTATCTATTGCCAAAAATAAGTGAGTTATTAATTTTGTATTTAAAAAAGTAGCCCCCTTCCCACACACAAACATTTACATGCACCGTGCGGGATTTTAATCCGTGCCTCTGCAGCGCAGTGACCAAATTCTTACCAGGGCTATCGACCTGACATAATATTTACAATAAATTTTCGTAGAAATGATATGACATTGATGAGAGAATTACACCTAAACAAATTTAATTTAAACTCATCTCGTGTCATCAGAGGGGACAGTGACAAACAAACCACGACGTGGGCATCAGCATCTACCCAATAACCACTAGGAAAAAAATCTGGTCACTCATGGGCAAAAAAACTTTTCCTATCTACCAAGTTGGACTAAATTGCACACGGTGTGCGAACTTGATTAACATCGGTTAAGTAGTTTAGGAGTCCATCGCGGAAAAACGACGTGACACGTAATTTATATATATTAAGATATCTCTCACTCTCTCTCTCTCTCTCTCTCTCTCTCTCTCTCACTCTCTCTCTATCTATCTATTAAAAACCGAATCAAATGTTTAAAAAAATACTAGACTATTTTAATCTTCTTAATATTTTTCACGGCAATCTATTACAAATTCCTAAAAAACCTCATACCATTTCAACAACTAACGACAAAATTAGCTGCACGCTCCCATGACATTCTAATTAAACTTCTGTTATTTCGTGGTGCGCGTTAATTGAGGTATCCATTATTTAGCTTTAATCTGAGTCGCAAGCGAGTTCAAAATAAAAGTATAAAGCATTTTTCGCATACTATAACAGTCAAGCTTTTTTAAAGCACAGACAAAAATAACAAAATGAAAATTTTAATCGACTTTTCTTCGTTTTATAATTCACTAGATGTGCCTTGAATGTGTTGAAGTATGTAACTTTTTGTTGGATACATTCCTAGGCTCACAAACCAACTTTACACATTTTCATCGTAATCGGTGAATTCATAGGAGGCATACAACCAAACTAACAAATATTCGTTTTGTCAGAATCCCTTTGAGAACCCTAGCTAAACTTATTTCTAGCCTATGAACTATTACCTCGAAGACGTTAAAATTATAAAGGAAAAAGGACGTAACTTTATAATGTGGATGTTATCAAGGTAGGAGATGACTGTGTTTTCATCATATTGTCAAATTATTGCATTCCTTTGCTGTAGGCAATATGAACGCAAACTATTTTGTTGAAATGCGTGGTATGTCCGCAACAAAGAGTTGGAGACCAACTGAGCTTCTGGTGGTCCGATCATAGAATAGAGAGGGATAAGTTAAGTTATACAACTGAACCGAAATGCAGGCAATCTTGCGCTTGTGTTCGAGACTGACAAGATTGGTTCTAACAACATTGTATATAACAATATAATTATAGCCTGTGAGGCATTTCATCCTTTTTTTTACACGGGGGAATGCCTACGCATACCCGCCTCGCAACGGCAAAGACGGATTTAGTGGGACTCGCACCGACTAAAACCCACGGTGTTCCACCTTCTTCGAATATTGGCAAGGTCACAGAAACGCTTTTGCACACATCCGCGGCCCCTCCAGCACTGGCCGTCCCATGGCAGCCCTTTCTTGGGAGAGGACTGTACCTCCCCCTTCTCCTTCTTAGGTAAGGCGCACCAGAACACATGGTGCGTCAGTCCACTTCTCTGTGGACTCCTTTACACGTACGCAACAGACACGCAGGTGTCCGATGCGTGAAGGGTGAAGGCCATGAGGCCAGAAAAACAATCATTCAGAAGTACTATTCTTCCTGACCCCAGCGGCGAATCTGGTCTATGGCTCCACCATCAACCAAGATTCAGCTGCGGAGGTAGGGAGAGCGGCGCTTCGCAATACCGACACTCCTCTCCTCCCATAGCCCACTCCCACCACCGCATCAATTAACGGTGCAGCACCATCAAAGTTGCGGAGGACAGGGCGAGTAGCGCATCGCCATACCAGCACTCCTCTTCCTCTGCGACTCCACCTCGACTGCACCCCTCTCACCGCAGCCCAACGACACACATATCCGAAGTGGGCTCGCCAAGGTCACTCGGAGTGGCCTCTTTGGGCCGGCCCTACACCACAAGCCAGCCATGTGTGTTCCTTTTAGTTCACCGCGGGTGACCAAGTCACGGCTACTAAGCCCCCTCCTCCCCCCGGGAACCCATTCGGAGGGGGGGATCCCATCCTATCGTTCAGGGGTGGTAGCTTTCTTTGTTGGAAAATGTTGCAGGTGTTCATGAGATACACTAGCTACTTACCATCAGGTGGTCTGTAAGTGTGTTTGTCACTTTAATTAAAAAACTAATATTACAGATAATAAGCTAATAATTAAATAAATTACTATTCGCATTGCGAAAGAATTTCGATGGTTTCTCTACCAAATTACTTTAGAGTATATTTTTTGAAGTTGATAATTTCTGTAGATGATTTCTTTTCTTTCAATTGGTATTAATAAAATAAAAGTTAAAATTTTCTGCTTCTAAAAACGGGCGATTGGAGAAAAACTTTAACTTACCCGTTTTATTAAAACGGTTATTAGATCTAGGGTGTGATGAAATTTAAAAATATTTCTTTTTTTTTCAAAGCCGCACACGATTTCAAAATAAAATTTTCATCATCATCATCATTACAGCCCTTCACACGTCCACTGCTGAACGTAGGAATTCCTCCAAGGAATACCACAAAGCACGGTCCTAAGCCACCTACATCCACCGATTTCCTGCATGTCTTACCAGGTCGTCACTCCATCTAGTGGGGGGTCGCCCTACACTACGCCTACCGGTACGAGGCTGCCATTCGAGAATCTTTTTTCCCCATCAGTTATCGGTACTTCGAGCTATATGGCCGGACCATTGCCACTTCAGCTTACTAATCCGTTAGGCTATGTCAGTCACTCCGGTTCTACTGCGGATATCCTCATTTCTGAGTTTATCACATAGAGAAACCCCGAGCATAGCCCTCTCCATAGTTCGCTGAGCGAACTTGAGCGTCCTCATACGGCCAGCAGTGAAGGACCACGTCTCAGTTCCATAGGTCGTTACTGGCAACACGCACTGGTTATACAATCTAATTTTCAGAGTTTGGGGTATACCTGAGGAGAAGGTGTGTCGTAATTTACCGAACGCTGCCCAGCCGAGTTGAATCATTCGATTGACCTCTCGGTTGAAGTTGTACTTACCTAGTCCGACTATTTGTCCCAGGTAAACGTAAAAAAAAGTTAAGTTACAGCCTATATACATCCCACTGCTGGGCACAGGCCTCCGCTCATTTCTGAGAGGGTTTAGGGCAAGGAATTGTCCGCCGCGCTGCGCCAATGCGTGTTTGCGAACTTCACATGCCTTCGAAATATATTTTTTTTCTTATTTCTCTGACATGCAGGTTTCCTCGGGATGTTTTCCTTCACTGCCGAGCACGTAGTAAACGTACTCGTCAACAACTACAAGCAGCTTCAAGAACGTGTTATTTAAAGTTACATTATTGCTGTCGTTGAAGTTTTCTGAATTTAATTTATTATTTAATAAAATAAGGGTGACAAACGAGCGCACAGTCCACCAAATGGTAAGTCACAGACAGACCATCCAGTTAGCCAACATAAATATGCAGAGAAAATTTCGGGACTACATCCATAACATGCACAGCCTGTTATTTACAGCCTTAGTATATGCTTCTAAAGATAAAAAAACACTATTGTAATGTTATTTTTGTTAGTGACTGTACTTGTCGAAACGCCAGAAACATGATTTATCGGACGTTTTCTCTTTCACATAGTTTATCAAAAGGCCAGTTGATAATACCAACGGTATACGTACATTTGAGTAATGAAATGATTCCGTAATACGTATAAACAATACTATTGCTGCAAGCTATAGTTGATGCCCCTAGCGCCATCTAGTGTCGGGAAACAGAGCGAGGAGATCTTTCCAGAAAATGTCAATCTTGATCTTTA
>DWHP01005891.1:0-11687 GCA_018247895.1 Parnassius honrathi | reverse complement strand
CGTGAAAAAGGGTATTGATTGTCAATTGTATTTCTTTAAAAAATATGCATAAATTTTACGTAAGAGCTTTACAGCATTAAAGAAAAAGACATCAACGCGCTATGATTACGTTCCTAAAATTAGACAAAGATTATTTGTCGATTTTTCTTAAATATGATAATACTGTATCTAGATAAACTAATAATAGTTATTCTCTATAAATTATATATTAAGTCTATTCAAATATATAAACAGATAAACGAAGAATACTTAGAAACGAAGTTCTAATGACGAAGAAGTAATAACTAAAACGGATAAATGGTGGACTGCCTTTTTTGCGTATGGGTATAGGAATATATAGAATTTATTGGAGGGAATTTATAGAGCTTTTCGCCGGCTTCCGTGTGGCTGTGAGTCAGCGGCGTGTACATATTTTTAGCTGTCTATTCCTGTGCGCGCCGCGTCTGCGCCGTCCGCGCCCATTCCGCTACTCACAACTACAAGCTTTAATCACTCCGTAGCACCACACCCTCCACGTATTCTACTTATATCAAATCATATCACTCTTAATTTATGTCAAGTAATTGTGAGTCAATTAAATTAAATATATAATAAATTTTGCCCCTGTAATTTACAATTCCTTGAATTACTCTTTGTAAATATCCATCAGCCATATTGCGATCACAGCGATATCTCGTTAATCGAATTTATTGGAGTGCCGCAAATTTATATACAAACAGAGGAACAAACTTTTTCATGAATTCGTTTTGACGGCTTTAGTCATACCGGCTTTTTGTGGACAAACATTTTCATTAGATGAGTGCAAAGGTTTATAATTTTAACAAATAGCATAACGAATTTTAAACTAATTCCATACTATGTTTATCGTGTTTTTGAGTGCACAAAAATATTAAATAAATAGTTATCAATATCAAAATATTCTAAAAATATGTTTTAAAACGGTTATGTACAAATTACAGTCTATATTTTTTTGTGAGATTAAATTAATATAATTAATTAATTAATATGCAAAAGAGGTTAAAATATAACATTATTTTCGGAATATTTTTTTAAACTGTAGAGAAATCTCAAGCAAGCAGTAGGTTTAAATATTTATTGTGCGCAGTGTTCCACAAGTTGTTTGCAGTTCTGGTTTGTGCTCAATGGCGATTTAAACCGGACTATTGACGAATTTCTATTATGTTCCAACAATTGCAAATAATAACTATATTCTTAATACTACTATATTTTTCATTTCTTATTTTCTGTGATATAATATGAACAAGGAAATGAGAGTAGATAAATAATTTTTATGCATAATTCAGTGTTGCAACCTGGCAGATCCTGTGCACGGTCGTCACCATAACTGGAGCATTGTGTTTTAATTGTAACATTTACATCAATATATTATCTGTAAAGATAACAAGTAGGGGAATTAGGCATTAACATTACAGGAATTAATCTTAATTTACTTCTTTCTCAGCTTTGTTAATTACTAGAATTTAGGATGTTTTTTCGTAATTTTATATGTAGACGCAACATGAATGAGACATTCCTGGATTCGTAACATGATTTTGATAAAAATTATTGTAAAACTAAAAGCGTAAAGTAGACTACCTAGATAAGTTCTTACTGGGTTACAAAATCTTATATTGATAGTAAAAGTAAACCATACTAGATAAATATTGACAAAATCATGTCTTGTTTACAATGTGCTTCAGTTGTGAATTGATAAGAAAACGTCAAAATATTTTTTACATATATTTCTAATTTAATTCAAAACTACCGTATGTACGTGTTTTATTATCTACCGAACCTGTCATTGAAACAATGTCTCCATTCAAAACATTCGCGAACAGCACGGTTATAATTGTTCAATACTATTAACTATATCTAAAGTAAAAACAGAATGTTGTTCTTTATTATTACACCATGATTACATCGTCTTCTTAACATGTTCTTTATATCTAAAATTAAAACTTATACAACACTTTACATTAGTAAAAACGAAACAAAAGTGTGATTTATAAGAACACGAATTTGAGGTTTCAAGTGCTTTGCAGCTCCACGGGCACCTGAAACGTCATAAATATGAAATAAGTAAATAAATTCAATAAGATCAGTATATTCTTTACATAATTTATAACAACATCTGTGACATGTGTAAGATCTCGAACATGTGATACAGCATGTATAATTGGTCGCAGCACACTGGGAGTGGCGCACGTGGCAGGGATGTGCAAACCCGACCGCAGCTGCTCCGTCAACGAGGACAATGGCATCATGCTTGCGCATACCATCACACACGAGCTTGGACACAAGTAAGCTATTCTTTAAATTTTTTTATATATATATTTGAGACATACTACATTTTAAGATGCACAAACTATAAATGAACAAAGACGGAACAGCCACGATTTGCGAATGGCGTGCGTAGTTTTCAATTCGTTGTAGGTGTAAATCTGCGTTGCCGTTTCCGATAATAGGATTGTTGCAATGTAGAGTGTAGATGTGTAGTTATTTTTTTGCAAGTAATTGACTTATAGTTCACGAGAGCCTGGCAGCCGCCCGTTATGTGCTAAATGGTCTTTGGCTTTTGATGACACTGGTCGTCCTCAATGCCTGCCTTGACAAGGAATTTAAGATAAATTTTCGTAGACGTCACTTGATTTCACCTTATTATTTTTAATTATTATTATTATTATTATTATATAAAACAATCAGCTTTTAATTTGCATTTTGCTGCATACTTACTCAACAATTTAATGCTAACAGCTAACAGCTGGTTGTGAAATTATTGCAACCATATTAGTGAATGTAAAGGACGTATCCGCTGATGCAATCAAAATTCGCTACAATGGCATTAGATGCTAGCAGAACTGGTTAAGGCCTCTGGTTATAAAATCAAATTATAAAATCGTTACCGTACGTGGTCAGCATTAAATTGGTTTGCGATCTTTGACTTACTAAACTTGATTTTATAATGTAAGATGTAAAAATATTTTTTTTATTTCATATTCAAGTCATCTAACGTAGCCTCGGACGAACTATGTTATTAACTGCGATAAATATTTACAATAAATTATTCATTAGCTTTCGTATTAATTACCCTTAATAATACTTTATCTCATGATATTGATATTGATATTATTTTTAAAATCAATACAGTTTTCCTACAGTGGTGTAAGTATTATAATAAAATAGATATTATCATCATCATCATTCCAGCCCAGCACGAGTCCACTGAATATAGGCCTGCCCCAAAAGATTGCCGCAAAGCACGGTCCTGAGCCACCTGCATCCATTGACTTTATGCATGTCTTACCAGGTCGTCACTCCATCTAGTGGGGAGACGCTCTACGCATCGTCTGCCGGTACAAGGCTGCCACTCTCGTGAATCTTTTTTTCCATCGGTTATCGGTTCTTCGAGCTATATGGCCCGCCCATTGCCACCTTAGTTTACTAATCCATTGGGCTATGTCGATTACTCTGGTTCTACTGCGGATATCCTCATTCCTAAGTTAATCAAGTAGAGAAACTCCGAGCATAGTCCTCTCTATAGCTCGCTGAGCGACTTTGTGCTTCCTCATAAAGCCGGCATGGAAGGACCACGTCTCAGTTTTATAGATTATCACTGGCAATACGCACTGGTTGAAAAGTCTAGTTTTGAGATTTTGAGGTATGCCTGACGAGAAGATGTGTCGCAATCTCTCGAACGCCTCCCAGTCGAGTTGAATCCGTCAATTAACCTCTCGGTCGAAGTTGGACCTACCTTGTCGGACTACTTGTCCCAGAAAGATACACGTCAACAACTTTGAGCTTAGTGCCCCCAATAACCACCGGCATAGGTGTGATATGGACATTACACATGACTTTCGTTTTGTCCATGTTCATCTTAAGAACTATCCGTTGAAAGACGCTATTGAGGTCATTGAGCATAATGCTTAGATCCTCCAGCGATTCTGCCATAAGGACTATATCGTCGGCAAATCAAAGCTGAGTGATATACTCGCCGTTTACGTTACTACCGTTTCCTATCCAGTCCAGTAGCTTGAAACCTCCAATGCAGCGATGAAGAGTTTCGGGCATAGAACGTCACCCTATCTTACACCTCTCTACAGTTGGATAAGTTTCGTACTCTGGTTCTGTACTTGGATAGCCATCTTAGCCCTTCTCTACAAACATTTCAGCACTTCAATATACCGACAGTCCACTTGGTACTGCTGAAGGGATTGCAGCATCGCCCGAATTTCAACGGAATCAAAGGCATTCTCATAATCCACATACGCAACACAAAGTGGTAGATTGTACTCTTTGGACTTCTGTACAATTTGCCGAAGCATATTTATGTGGTCTGTGGTAATAAAGCCTTTTGGGAAACCGGCTTGTTAGGGAGACTGGAAATCGTCGAGTCTGCGTGCGAGACGATTCGTAACGACTCTCGAAAACAGCATGTTACGTGGCTCAGAAGGGATATCGGTCTCTAGTTCTTCAAGAAAGCCTTATCGCTCTTTTAGAAGAACAAGACCACCGCACTTCTACTCCAGGACTACGGAGTAGTGCCACCATGGAGGACGGCATTGAAGTGCTTCTGAAGGACTTAAAGTATCGGTTTTCCGATCCTTCCAGAAGCTCCGCTGTAATTCCATCCTCGCCCGGGGACTTGCCGTTTTTAAGGAGCTGGAGAGCCATTCTAATCTCTGAAAATAGCAAAATAGTAAATCTGCTGAAGATTGCAGTTTCATTTACCATCTAACAGCCATGAGATTAAGAGTGTGATCGAAGAGTTTTTGTGTTCTTCCGTGACGGGTCTTGCAGAACTTAGTTCTGACCGCATCAACGGTTTTCAGGAACTTGTCACTCATATCGTCAAATTTACTGCAGTTTTCTAGGTACTGAAAAAGACTTTGTAATTCAAGCTAAAAATTTTCGGGAGCCTGGATCAGCGCACGAGGGATTGGAGCGTTGACTTCATTAGACGAGATTTCTCCAACTTAACGTTTCGGTTCAGTAACTAACCTAACCATTCGGTAATCGCTGCCAATTTTCACTCTCGTGATCACTGAGACACAGAGAAAGAGAACAGTTGGCGTCAGGTCGCCATAATGAATTCAATCTCGTTTATGGCGAACCGTTGGGGCTCAACCAGGTCCACTTCCTATAGGACCGCTTCTGGAAGAAAGAGTTCATAAAGAGTCCCTCTTTCTCCATTAGGTCGGCCAGCTGCTGGCCTCTTGGATTCCGTCGCCCTATTCCAAATTTCCCTACCTTCAGCTCACCTCATTCTCTTGTGTCCAGTTTTGCGTTGAAGTTTCTCATCAATGCCGTATGGTTGGGCTTGGAGGAATGCATGACTCTAGAAATTTCCTCATACATTTCCTACACCTCCTCATCGGGATGTGCCGATGTTGGTACGTAAGCCTGTATGACCTTCAGTGAATGATACTCATAATCACCAAAAAGTCGTTTTGTGATTCTGAGTATCAGGTACGCAGCCCTCGGCGAAAACCTCCCAATCTTTACAAAATTGTTGACGAGTGACTTGTGGACGACAAATCCGACACCTCTTTGGGACAGATAATCGCCCTGCCGGTGATAGAACAAGTTGCTAGATTCGAGAATTACCGTGTCCTCCCTTTCTCTTCGGACCTTATTATGCCAATGCAACTTGTCTACCTCTCCTTCCAGCTCTGGGATCTTTTCGTCAGTCCTCAGGGTGTGTGCATTATATGTTGTGAGGTCGAGTCGTCTTGGGTGGCAACCGAACCTCCACCGGAGATTCTTAGCACCCCCTGCCTCGCCGTTACCATGGTCGCCTCCATAGCCTGGAATAACGGGGTCGCCGTGGACTGGGGCTCCTTTGTGTGTGTCATTGCTGATGGGGGAAGGATTATATTAGCTGCCACGCTTGGCTAGCGGTTTGACAACCGTAGGTTTTTATTGTATAATTGTAGTTATCAGGAAGATGATATGTATAAATGTGTGTGTGTGTGTGTGTTAGATACCGTTAGAAATGTGGAATGCGATAATGTGCGTATTAGCTAGATATTCTGCAGATTATCGGGTGCGATTTGTTAATGTCGAAATTTTACTTAAATATCTGCACTTTACCTAGTAAATCATCACATTAACGAATGCTCTGCCGTTAAATCACGAAATACGAAGAGCTGATAGTATTGCAAATTGATAACTTTAGTTATATTTTATGATTGATTGTTGACTGAGAAATAAAAAAAAACATATTAGAAGAACATATCTTCAAATTCGGGCAAGGGAACCCCAACTTGGAGGAACTTCTGCAATACACATTGGAGCAGTGCGGCGAACATTTCCTTGCCCTATAACCCTCTCAGAAATGAGAGAAGGCCTGTACCTAGCAGTGGTACGTATATAGGATGTAACTGTAACTAGGTAAACAAACGAAGTACCAAATCTTTATCAGCTATCTTTTTCGAACATTGAAAAACCATTTCTCTAGGCTTTTCGTCGACGAAATGTCCGGAATCGTCTCCTTTACAATTACAATTGTCAGTCCCAATTACACCAACACGAAAAGACGCCAGACTTTCCGTGTTGGTGTAATTATCTCAGAAATCAAAACGCACTAACAAATGCTTTTTATAAGCTTTACTTTTACATGTAGCAGGAACGTTGTTACAACTGCATTACGTAACACTAAGATTTTATTGTTTTGTTGTTGCAGTCATATATTCACGTATATATTCTTCATATAATATCACTAGATGGGTGTGTACTGTGCACGATTCGGGAGTAATTCTGTACTGAGTTTTATTTGGGAGCGGTTGCCTAGCATTTCAATAGTAGAGACTGTGAGTCATGTTTCCAAGCCGAGATTACCACAAGGACTTTGCTTCGAGATAGTAGGTATAACACAAGAAAATATCGTTTGTTTTACAAAACGATTAACCTTCTCAAACGGTTACAACGTACGAAACTGATTACAATAAGATCCCTTAAATTAAAAACAAATCTTTTGTGTAATTAATTTTAATAATAATATAATAACAATAATATAATATGTTTAGTTCAAAAATAAATATAAATAAACATAATAAACACATAATAATTTGGGTATCTACTAAAATGGAGTCTACTCAACACAAATCATACAAAAGCTCATAGCGGTAACTATAACACTGAATTTTAGTGCACCCCAGAGACAGTTCGATAAAATATTTTTAAAATATTTTACATGTTTCTGCTCGTTTTACTTTTAGATGATACCTATATATTGTTGCGCGTAACATGAGTATGATAGCAGTAAGCATATTAGACAAGTCTAACAATCCTAAATAAATACATGTTATGTAAGTCGTGCAAACAACGCTATGCAGGCAATGACCTTCTTTTACTCGTAGTAGACATACGAATGCATCATTCGTCGAGTACAATGCACTCGGTGCATTGACGCCACGCTATCGGCCCACACAAGTTTGTTTTTTAATGTAATCGCAGAAAGAAAAAGTAAAAGGACACCGTTATTTAGGATATCACATGTTTGGCTGATATTTTTACTGGAAGTTTAATAAAAAATACCTTTAGAATGGTAGATTACCTTGTCAGCGAATTGCTCTTAAAATCACACTTTGCAGCATATGTCATACTCATAAGTTACGGCTTTCCACATATTATGTCTACGTGAAAGAAAAATATCTAAACCATTGTGAGATACATTGACTTATCAATGTATCTGAATCATAAAATCTACATTATGTAACAGATATTAACTACACACGGCACTGTGTCATTTAGAAAAGGAAGGGGCGACGCACCGGCTGTGTATACATATTTACACAAACTATTTCAAGCAACTTTCTACCTACCCCCCTCCCACCCCTCTCTCGTAATCTATAGGACCTAAGCACATACTTGTAAATTTACACACCTGATAAAGTGTTTCTGATTTCTTGAATAGTTGAACAACCAGACGGTTATTAATGAACATTAAATTTTATGCAGGTACCACTTATTTTATTTATTGCTTTATTATTCCAGTTCGAAGTTCCTCAAACTACGAATAGAGGAGAAAAAGACAGGCAAAAGGATCTCATACAGCACCGTTTTCAAACTACAAATTAACGTGCACAGATTCTCCGTCATAGTTAAGCGCAACATAGTTTGTAATCGATAAAACAATGCTATAAAAAAAATGTGGCAGAATTCATTTTTGTAAATACGTTCCTTCTTCATTGCTATGTAAGCATTGACCTGCGACCAATTTAAATAAAATGTTATTAAAATTCAACGTTGATGTCTCTACTAAATAATAACAAATAATTACGAGTGCCATTACTAAAGTAATTAAGATTACGTATTCTCAATTTATTTCGCTGCTTATATTTTGTATGAATGAACGTTCAGTCTTATTGTAAGAGAAAAACTACAATAAATAAAAAAAAAACTAGATTTATTAAATCTGATTTAATTTAACGTTTCAATTGGAACCTTGGATGAACAAAGAGAGTTTTGATGCTACTAACTGAAAGAAATATTGGTAATGTAAATTTAATAAGACTTCTAATATTACGACATAAAATCACAAGTCCATTTCTGATCATAGACCTCTACGTAGATCACTACATACGAGTAGCATGTTCCTAAACCACCAGTAAGTATACATCGACTCATCTATCACTTTCATGTATCATTTGCGAAGAGCAGTATCTGATGGAGGTCGCCAACTAACACTCAACGACAATATAATCCGTATTTTCCATAAGAATTCATTTTAAAAGACAATATAAACACATTTTTATAAATATTCAGTTGCAGTGAATTTTACAAATAGACATAATTTATAAAATATTTTATAATTGCAGAATTAATTTAGCTCGCTGCACTCTTAATTTGATAGCCAGAAAAACAGACTTCTTTTGTTGTCCCCTGAGTGAGTTCACAAAGCTGGCGTTATAAATTATTTGTTATGTATCTAATTCGAAAAGATAAGTGCACATAATATAGTATATAGAATGGTTACTCTATCGTATTACGATAACCTGTGAAGATAGTTGTAAATGTTGAAATAAATAAATAAATTTTTATTACACTTATTTTTTCAGCTTCGGTCTGTATCATGATACGGAAAAAATTGGTTGTCATCGACGTGAGGGTTCAACACTGCACATAATGACTCCCATTTTCGAGGCCGACATAGTCCAGGTTGCGTGGTCACGGTGCAGCAAGCGTGACGTTACCAATTTTCTTGAGTAAGTAATTAAAAAGCAAGACTCGTTACATGTTCCAAACGTAATATGAATTATTAATTTAGAATTGTTTATCCATCCGTTCATTACAGCCTATAAAAGTCTACTACTGAACATAGGGGCAATATAAATAAATAATTACCAATCTATGGGGTAGGATCCATAGATTACCGCATAGGGGGATTTGCCACGCTTGGCAGGCGGGTGACAGTATTTTTAATGATTTTGAGTTGTTATCAGGAAGATCATGCTGCCCATCACCTGTTTCACATTCCCTCTATCGCCTCTTAAGATCCCAACAACCACGGAATAATATGGGGTAGTAGATATTTTTACACCACCACTACACTTTGTATATTTATAATATTTTTTCATGTACCTAACTGTAAATTATACATATACCAGCTGGCCAGGTAGACGTTGTTCTGCCGTATCCGACGACCCTCTGTCATATAAAAAATCATTAGATTCGTAGTAATATACATCGAGGGTCACTTAATGGCGTAAAAACTATCCTATCTCTCAAGTTGGACCAAACTTCGCAGTGTGCTAATTATATTGAAATCAGTTCAGTAGCTTGGGAGTTTACCGCAGACAAACAACGTGACACGTAATTTTCACTGCTACACGATATAATTAGGTTTCTCTAAAAATATAGTCAAAGTGCTGAACCCAAATTACACGATATAATTAGGTTTCTCTAAAAATATAGTCAAAGTGCTGAACTCAAATTACATGATATAATTAGGTTTCTCTAAAAATATATTCAAAGTGCTGAACCCAAATTACATGATATAGTTAGGTTTCTCTAAAAATATAGTCTAAGTGCTGAACCCAAATTCCTCTCTTCAAATTGCTAAAATATATAAATAAATTACAGCGCCGGTTTAGGCGAATGTCTCAGCGATAGACCTTCACAACAAGAGTACGTGTATCCAGTAGTTCCAGCAGGTGAGTAAATATATAAAATAATTACGACCTTGAGAATATTTACAAACCCAATATAAGATCGAATATTGAGTAAATGTTCAATATTGATACGGTAATTAATTAAGGGAAGAGTTCACTGTTGTATTGCATTGAATGTTGACGAACAACCTTCCTCGAAGGAAATTTCATTTCTACTATTAACTTCTTAAGGAATACGTTCCTACTATGCGGCTAGAACCCTTTTAATTTCTCTGAAGATTTATGAAGCTGATTGTACTGATCCCACTCTTTGTTTAAGAATATCCCACACATTATGCTCGATCAAATTGAGAGTTCGAAAGAGAATTGCGGCACCGCCCTGTCCAATTTAATCGGTGAATCCCAACCACCTGACTATAGGTACGCACATTCTATAGAACGATGCGCCAAGGCATTATGATCTATAAAAATGGATACCTCTCCAATCAATAGTGTATGAGAAATTAGAAACGCTATTAGGTACCAGTATGTATTTAGTGTACCATTTTCAACAAAGATCAACTCCATTAAATTTTTATAACAGAATGCTGCCCTAACATTATGTAGGTCTCACGATAGAAATCCATTTATTTTATGGACTCGTCTGGACAATTTTCTCCTGGTATTCCAATCACTAGCTGACGGCGATCCTTAACAAATATCGAAACCAGGCTTCATGTGCGAATAAAACGCAGCTCGATGGAAATCGAGTCCACGACGCACGGTGTTGAGTTAATAAGGGCCTCGAGCCGTGCTATAATATTGCCAGTGTGAAGTTTTCTAATTGGTCACATACTAATTAGTACACTTTACTACCTTAAGCGTTTTATGTGCCTACGAACTTTCCGATTTCATAGTGCTTAGCTCACTAAGATACGGTCATGCCGTCTCGATTCAGTACATCTTTTTCTTCCATAACCCGGACTTCTTTCAATGTATCCCTTTTCCTGATACGGCTGCCAGGCTCTCTGGACAGTAGAATGAATTACATTTACCCGACAGTACACATTAGCATTAGCTACAACCTTTACCTGAGCAGCGCTATTGCTTTGGCAGCGGTTTTATTTTATCATGTGCTTTAGAAGATTAAAAGATAAACGTTATAAATATCATTCAATTCAGTAGAATAAAAACTGATCAAAATTTAATAGGCAATATGAAGCTATTAATTAATACGATTCGCACCTTAAAAATTTATTTATGTATACGTATGTACTTAACAATTATTATTTGAATAGTTTTTTTTAAAAGTTAGGAACACGATCAGAACATATCGTACTTTGAATTGTGTAGGTTGACTTATATTATTTTTATTTTTTTTAAAAGGTGTAACCTTCGATGCGGCCACACAATGTCATCTGCAATTCGGAGCTGAAGCTGTGGTGTGTGCTAAGCCGACGGAGCTGTGCGAACACCTTTGGTGCCTCGTGAATAACACTTGTAAAACTATGCTGCGACCGGCTGCGCCAGGCACAACCTGCGGTGTGAACATGGTAATATCTATGTGGATATATTTTGATGCATTAACATGTACAT
>DWHP01005890.1:0-11687 GCA_018247895.1 Parnassius honrathi | reverse complement strand
ATATATTAGTATAAAAACAAAACTACATATGGCTAATTTTTTTATTTATTTTTTAGTTGTCTATTTAGCACCTATTAACCAAAATATATGACAGAAATATAAAAACAATGACATCATAATGTTTGCCAAGTTAAGGGTTAAAATGAATGTTTTTTACCCTGTAATTGACACAATTAAAAGCGCATTGGTTACTTGACTTAAACTATCAAAATTGTGA
The DNA here is from genome assembly GCA_018247895.1 of Parnassius honrathi. Classification (NCBI taxonomy): domain Eukaryota; kingdom Metazoa; phylum Arthropoda; class Insecta; order Lepidoptera; family Papilionidae; genus Parnassius; species Parnassius honrathi. The sequence continues at coordinate 11,470 of DWHP01005890.1, read as the reverse complement.
TGCATGTCCATTTTTATACAAAATGAAAATTATTCCTGAAAGGTCATAAAGCCTGCGTCGATTTGCAAATCCGTTGAACAGATGAGGATAATGTGATTTGTCTAGTTGTAAATTGGTTCAAGAACTTGTGAGCCTTAAAACATTATTTAAAGATCTTCAATGACAAAACTTTATGTGGCTCTGACATAAAGTTTTCAGACTTATTAAAAATAATGATTGACAGGATATTTTTCCCAAATGTGTAGACAGCACTTTGTACCCTGCTGCTCCCTGTACTATAACTGTCGCTAAACGGAAACGAAGTTTTAGTTCATTAAAACGTTTAAAAATTTACCTAGATTTATGTGTCAAGAAAGACTGTCATATCTTGGAATCTTTTCCATAGAAAATTCTATGGCCCAGAAGTTAAATTATTCCGAATTAATAAAAAAAATGCTAATAAAAAAGCTAGTCATCTAGGATTTTCATTAAGTTTTTTGTTGGTAGTTCTTTTATCTTTTTAACACTGTCTGCAGAACAACAGATTAATTAAAAGTTGTCAAACAAGATTATTAACTCTTATTATGAGAAATAATCTGTACAACTAGTCATTGCAGCAAGGCAAGCACAGTGGCGTTGTCGAGCGCAACAGAATATTGCAAGCGGAATGGACAACATTTCTTTAACGCGAATAAGCAGAATAATTGCTATGGCAAGAGCGACAGACACAACTGTGCTTGCACCGCATATACATCTGTAGATATTTTATAGGTCTAATCGTATTGAAAATCACAAAAAAGCAACTGCATAGTGCAGGAACACTAAGGTTAGGTTAGGTTAGGCTAGGTCACTATAAGAGGGTAGAGGGCGAATTTGCCTGCACTGCTCTTCCAAGAACTGCAACAGGTCTCTGAAGGGCGGAATATAGGAGGCGTCGTCCCCGCCGTGCCTCTCCTCGAAATGGATCCGCAGATCGAGAGGCAGGCGGGACAGCACAATGCGGAGCAACAAAAAGGAACGTTCGTCCGCCAGTAAATCCAGCCGCCTCAAAGAATTACAGGCCACCAAGACTGGTTTTACGATGTCCGGACGTAGTCTGGCCCGGTCCTTAAGCAGCAGAAGATTTAGCAGCTGCTTGACGTATTCGTCCGCAACACGCCGGACGTTGGCGTACCTTCTTGTGAGGAGGTCCCGAGCGGTCTGATAGGCGTCGTCCGACAATTTCAAATGGCCGACGGCGCCCAGGGCCTCCCCCTCCAGTGAGGCTAGGAGGTACGCCATCTTCTGACTTGGCGTCAGGTCCCTCCAGGCGTCCACTAGGCTGTCAAAAATCCAATGAAGATCAGCCAGTCAGAGAGGACCCCGGAGAACCTGGGCAGGTCCAGGGATGGGAGTCGTCCCAACAGCTCTGGCTGTGTAGGCTGCTTTCGAGGGGACTCGAGCAGGCCACCCAGCCGAGCCTCCCGCGCCTCCTTAGCGTGCTTGGCCCCCGCCCCGATCAGGTCGTCCGTGAGCGAAAAGAACTGCTCGTAGTCCGCGAGGCCGGAGTCTAGGACTCCCTGTTCCGCATCCGAAGCCAAAAACTCAGTGCAAGCCTCTTCCACTACGGCCCTTCGGGCCATGAACTGCTCGAGCCGCTTCTCTAAACTATGGACCCGATCGGGTCGCCCTATCAGCCCTAGAGGTGTGGGCATTCGCGGCCCAGCGCAGCTCCGACTGCAGGCGAAGCGCCGGTAGCTTGTGCGATGATATTACTACTAAATACAAATTACTAGTAAATAATAATAATTACTAGAAAAATAGTAGAGATAACGATAGGTTTATTAAGATATGTGATAAGTAGCCGCGTAGTACCCATCTTAGCACGGCTCCTGGTAGTGAATTCACAAATGTATGTTTATTGAACGGGATACCTAATAAAATAACTGGTATCGCCGCATGTACTATAATTATAATGGAATACCCGACGGTTGGTTAGGTTTTCGGATAGCTTTCATAAAACACGGAAATTAACCACCCAGTAACTACTTTCAGACTCGCGAAATGCATGTTAATGAATGTATACCGATTATAATGCTTACGATTGTATTAACACTGACCAAGACTCAGATTACATTTATTGTAATGACTATTCTGCCGAATCTACTTCCGAATTAACATATTATTATATTTCAAATCAATCAGGTTAAGATGGTCATATTAGTTTCTAAACGTAAAATTTTGAGTTTTATACCCTCAATCCAGCATTTTATTACAGTGGTAGACAAATAGTGTTTGTATTTAAATTTCCAATTATTTAAATTACCAATTTTATAAGGAAACTCCGTCTGATATAAATTAGCTTGTAGTACTCAGTAGGAGTTCCCAGGCTCTTATACCTCCATTCCCATTCATTGCAACCACACAAAACTCATTTATAGATGCAGAATGCCCAAAGATCAGCACTCTGTACTAAACCCGACTACGATTCATATTAAGAACAAATCCAAAGAAAACCCGACAGAAATTTTCTCCTGGAACCTCCGATGACAACCGGTGACATTTTCTGTGCAGCAATAGTCACCGCGCTGAGGGTGGAGTTACATATGCCTACTAAGCCATTACGAAGACATCCCGGCGAAGTTTTCGCTGAATGTGCTGCAATAGTCGCTGCGCTGAGAGTGGATAAGTTACATATGCCTATCGAGACCTTGCAAGCAAGCAGGAAATCACCGTGCGTGACTTAAGAATAATCGACATAGTGCCATCAGGAAGTCACCTACCGCCTACTAAGCAAAACTCAGCACGTTTCAACATAGTACCTAAACCTAGGATTTATTTTTAAGACAGCTCAATAGTAATTAAGTTATTTTATAAGTTAACTAGTGTAGTATTTTTGTGTACTCACATTGTCACAGTAGTTAAGTTAACTTGTAAGTTAGAAAATAGAGTAATATAGGAAAAGTCTTCGTCTCCTTCCACTTCAACCCTCCCAAGCTGCCGCAAACGTAACTATAATATAGCTATAACTATATTATAGCTACTCTAATCTAGTCTATTATAACTATATTATAGCTACTCTACTCTAATCTAATCTGTTTTGTGTAGTTAATTGTAACATACATTGTAGATTGTAAGCTATTATTTGAAAAAAAATTGTGCCGCTGGGTTTCTCCCTGGTTCTTCCCAGGACAGAGGTTTCTTTTGCGAACCAGTGGTAGATGAAAAAAGTGACTTTCAATAAGTATTGTTTATAATCTACATTGAATAAAAAAGTTTTCGTTTCTGTAATGGGTTATTAAAAAATACAATAGGGTGGTATTGTGATTCTGGATGCACCTGGTGGTACTAAGGACATTTTTAATTTAAAGTTTAATTTTATCTTTTTAGAATCCACAATACTCCATAAATGTCGCAGTGTGACATATCAACATATTGTGAAGAATTTTGTGAACAAAATAAGTCATACTAGGCTGTATGGGCATAGATCCCTTTGCCTTATAATAAAGACATGCGATACGGCCAGGACCACGATGTAATGTATTTTCGTGCTTTGATCAGCAAATGTTTAATTTTTGGATTTTTGCATTCATAAATTATATGTGCAATCTTAAATTATGGTCACACATTAGTGCTCAATTGTTAGATTGTGTTTAAGGTTTATTATCTCACATCTACTCTTGATAATGGAAGACCAAGAATCGACAAACATTCAAGAATTAGGACCAGTTGAAAATGCTTGGGCTATGAAAATTCCTAAATTTACTCCTGATGATAATCCTCACGGTCTTCTCGAAGAAAGTAAATTTGCTACGCTATTCCCAAAATATCGCGAGCAATATTTGAAAGAATGTTGGCCACTAGTTCAGAAAGTATTAAAAGAACACCATATTGTAGCTGAATTAGATCTTATTGAAGGAAGTTTAACTGTAAAAACAACTAGAAAAACATGGGATCCATACATAATAATTAAGGCTAGAGATCTAATGAAATTACTTTCCAGAAGTGTTCCATTTGAACAAGCTGTAAGAGTACTGGAAGATGAAATTGGTTGTGATATAATAAAAATTAATTCATTTGTGCGTAAAAAAGAAACATTTTTAAAAAGACGGCAACGTCTCATTGGTCCTAACGGAGTGACACTTAAGTCTATAGAATTATTAACTGAATGTTATGTACTTGTACAAGGAAACACAGTTTCAGCAGTTGGTCCATATAAAGGATTAGTTCAAGTTAGGCGAATTGTTGAAGATACTATGAAAAATATTCATCCAATGTATAACATTAAAAGTTTAATGATCAAAAGGGAATTGATGAAAGATCCTAGACTTAAAAATGAAAGTTGGGATAGATTCTTACCGAAATTCAAAAGTAAAAATGTGCCAAGAAAACAACCAAAACAAAAAGTTAAGAAGAGTCCTTATACACCATTCCCTCCACCTCAGCCTGAAAGTAAAATTGACCGAGAATTGGCTACAGGTGAATATTTCCTTAAAGATGAACAAAAAAAAGCCAAAAGACGATATGAAAAAGAAGAAAAACAAATGCAAACAAAGAGAGCTAGAGAAGAAGAAAGAAAGAAAGATTTTATACCACCTGAAGAAAGGAGCAATGAAGTACCAACAACATCAACTGAATCTTCCATTGATATAAATAAGTTTAAAGCTAAAATGAAGAAATTATCTAAGCAACATAAAGTAGGCATAAAAGCACAAACATGATTTTGTTTGTTTTCCAATAAATAAATAAATAATACAAAAGAGTATGTACATAATTTACTTTTTCAATTTTAATTTTGGTATTTTTGTATTTTTAACAATATCTTTTTTTCCATTCATGAATGGCTGCAACACTTGAGGAATATTAATTTTCCCTCTTGGATCTTGATGTGTTTCAAGCAATGCAATTAACATCCTTGGAATGGCACAAGCTGTCCCATTCAGTGTGTGGACATAGTTTTCGATATTGAAGTCTTTATATTTAATATGAAGTCTTCTGGCCTGGTAATCAGTGCAGTTGCTGCAGCTTGATATTTCTCCATAAGAATTGTGTCCAGGCATCCAGGCTTCAATATCATATTTTCTAAAAAAAAGTTGTACAATTAAATAACAAACTTGACTGATCTCATACACATTATATAGAAGTAAATATTATCAGTGCACACTTCTAAGAGACATACACCTGCTGGTGTATTCTTGATAGGGCAAATATTCAACAGTACACTGAAAGAGCAATCTCATCCTCAAAAACCTTATACATATTTATGGAACCAAATATTAATAAGATAAACTTTATGTCTAGTTGATAGATTGTTTGAGCCGGGTGCTTCAGCAATTCCATGTTTAAGAGTGTAAGTATTTTATGTGTGAGGAACCTAAGATCTAACAGAGCCACCAGAGCTCTTCAAAAAATTTAAGTAGGTTATATTACTAAAAACTAGAATTTATGTTACTGGCAACCATTCTTATTTAAAGTTTATTATTCAGTCTCCAGTTGAAAGAAATGTTAAACTCATATCTGCCAACACTGTGTGGCAAATCCACTGTGTATATTGATTCTTAACCCTTTCACCGCCGCACTTTAGTTGATGTGGAGTGTCTCCAGCGCCAGGAACTTTTATTTAATATTTTGCATGGTGTTGGAACAACCGTTTATCGATAAATGAAACAAAGTTTTAAAAATTATAGAATAATATTTATTTTAATCAACATAACATTCTTCTGGAAATATTGGTGATTGTAATAATGGATCTGTATACCAGTGTTCTTCTATTGTAAGGAGTTTGTTTTGAGTAAATAAAATTGTCACTGCCAGGAATACATACATTTCAGCAATAGAAATCTCCCGCCAATTTTGTAACCTTGAATGAAGTCTTATATTGCATTGACGAATAAAATTTTGGTGTTTGGTATTAGTAAATTCCACTATTTCGCACACAAATCTTTGCCTAGAAAATATAAGAAACAATCCAACTCGTTTGATTGAATATTAATATTCTGTTTTAATTCCTGCAATAAATTCATTGAATTCATCAAATTCAGGCGTAATCAAGGTTCTACTCCATTTACTAGAAGATTCTTCATGTTCCTGTAAAAATGTATAAATTAAAATTATATTATATTATAAAAGCAGTATATAAGTTTCTCAAATACCTGACTATTTATTTTACATGAATATTTACTTACTGATGCGATTCTAAAATATTTAACAGTTCTTCTTCGTCTAACATTATCGATAGCTTCCGGCACTACAAATGCAAATAAATATAGTACACGCGTATTATTACGGTGACGGCACCACAGTAATTGACAATTTATTGAAACGTCATTGTCCTTGACATTGATCCGCACATGAAATCACGGTGCTGGCGTTCTCAACTCGAATGCACTAGTGACGTACCGGAATAATTCAATTTTACACTTGGGTTGTTTGGTTTATAAATGAATATTTTTCATAACATTTATTATCGCAAAAATCATTACAATAATGAATGAAATTAATTTTTTACGAATGTTTAGTTTAGTTCATTAAAAAATTACATTATAATTACTTGACTATCAAATATAAACTTGTTAAACCTTTTACAGTGGCCCATTACTGGTCTCAGAAATATCACGGGGATGGCTAGGCAGCAAGGTGGTTTAGTTTCATCTTGCACTTAGTAACACTATATATTTCTGTTAATTTTTTGACATTGGTATCTACAACTGTCCATAATTAATTAAATATATTAAATTTAATAGCAAAATTGAATTAACCTTGCAGATTTTCTAGTAACATGAGTATTTCGGAATATTATGTGAGTGGCACTGACGGTATTCACCTTAAGATTCGTAATATTACGGCGATGGCGGTGAAAGGGTAATGATATAACAATTCCTGAAGGTACCTAACAATCGGTTTGGCTTTCACTGACTTTCAAACTAAACCAACAAGGGCAAGTATCTATTACAACTAGCCACATATTGCAGATCTGACAATATGCAGATTAAATAATTTCTTGACTAGCTTATTAATGAAAAATTAAGAAGACACCTTCATGCCCATGCTTATTAAAATAGTTATCCATACAAAGCCTATGTTAAAAAAAATGTAACAGCCTATATATGTTCTACTGCACAGGCCTCCGCTCATTTCTGAGAGAGTTCTAGGGCAAGGAAGTTCGAAATATTTTTTTCTTATTTCTAAGATATGCCGGTTTCCTCACAATACTTTTCTTCACCACCGAGCATGTGGTAAATCAGCACTTAAAATTGCAATTAACAATTTCACTGGTGCTGGCGTGGATCAAACCCCGTTTGCTCATATATGGTGAAATTTACAGCGAACTCTAACCATCCGACCTACCATGCACAAAGCCTATGACTGAAGTTAATAATGGGAAAAATGTAAGAAATGCTATAAAATCAGTTTAATTAGAAGGTTGCACCTTATTCTTTTTTATTTACGTGGAAAATATGTACTGAAATTGCTACCAGATACGCAAGGTTATGTAATTTTATCAATGTTCGTAAGTTGAAAAAACAATATGATAACACTTACCGATAGGCAGGTGCACCTAATTCATGGGGTGGCATATCTAAAACTCTCATATGAATTCCCAGTGGTGAAAATAGCTCTTCCTGTATATTTCTTATGTACTCCAACATATCATCTGATTGTTCAGTGGTAGTTATTGCAAACATCTCAACTTTTGTGAACTGATGAACTCTAGGAGATGAAGAGTTACTATTTTAAAATTTTAGGACAAAAACAAAAATCTCACTGTATCTTTTTCCATAAAATGAAGAATCCATGACACACTTTTCTTAAAATTAACAATAGTGAGGAACATAATGAAGAATAATTTCAGTGTCAATAATATTTCAACATTTATTATTAGCCGATATCAAAAAAGAGGAGGTCCTCTATTAGGCTGTATGGTTTGTTAATCCACTGATTTTGAAAATCTTTATTAACAATTTTTAAATTTTTTTGGGTGTAAATGGATAAAAAATACAATTTATTTACAAAATCATTTCACATCATTCTTACGTAGTAGAACCACGCTATAGCTATGTTATGGTTTAGCACAAATGGGTCAGCTCGACCGGGGAAGGACCATGCTCTCACAGAATATCAGCGCAAAACAGTAGCTTTATACTGCTGTTTCATATGGTGAAGGTAGAGATCCGGAGACCCTTTTTTCATCTTAGTCCTTGGAGGTGACAATGCATCTGCGTTTTGATTCTTAATTGAGGATAAATGTAGATGTTTATAATATGTTGCACCAACCACCTACCATCAGGTGGACTGTGTGCTAGTTTGTCACCCTATCCTATAAAAAAAACATTCTGAATTTGGGGCTTTAATTCTTCTATAAGGTATATCTTGGCACTAACTAAAAATATAAAATTCTTTTATTTTTTGAAGTAAAAACTTCTTTATGCACGTTGAGCACTTTAGGGATAGGGTAAAAGCACTGAACTCGCGTGACCGTCACACACCAGATACATATCATGTAAATATACAGAAAAAACAAATATTTATGTAATATATATATATATATTTAAATATATGTGTTTGTGTATGATTGTGTATACACTCATATAAATAGTTCTTAGAAGTCAGCTTTTATTTTATTAGTTATTTTGTCCCTAGTATATGTCACTATGTGTAGTGCATTTTGAATATATTTTATGTCTAAAACTAGGAAGTGTAATAATGAAAACCATACCTGTATGTCCCTCTCTCCTCATTTACATTGGATGTTTCTGCTCGAAAGCACCTGCTTACTGCAGCTAATTTTAAAGGAAGTTTTTCTATATAATGAACTGAATTTGCCAATAGTCCAGCCAAAGCTATTTCAGCTGTGCCAGACAAATACATATCATGTCCGTGATAAGCGGAGTCTAAAGAGTATATCTGTAAAATATATTATAAAAGAAATTATTTTTTTCTTAAAAACAGCTGTAATTGGTCTTAATTTAATCTTAAACCTCAACAACTCAAGGTTAATAGGTACTGTACCTATATCACTTCACCATATTAGTGTACCAAAATTCTAGTATTGGCAGTAATCTTTGTTTTTGTTCATTGTGTAACTAAGGAAGACCTGCCCTTATCCATAGAGACAAGGCAGACATGCTATCCATTTTATTTCAGGGAAAGCTTTTCATTGAATGCAAACCAACAGAAACAGTAAGATAATGTTGATAGAATATGTACAGTAAAATATATTTAAAAAAAATTATAGTAATCAAAATCAGGTCTGCTTTTAAGATGTTTTCATCATAAGTAATCTCAGCACATTACTTGCTTTACATATGTCCAGGCCTAATCTTCAAAAAAGCCTTTCGTAGTATTTACAGACAAGGTGGCCAATTAACCCATGGTATGACTACAATTTTGTGGGTTTGAGATAAAGCCTTATGTGGGATGCTCTGTGTAAACACTTTCGTATCCTTTCAACTTAAGAGCACACTTAAAGGTAAAAGCAGTACCACCTTCAGATCAAAGACCAAACATATATTAAGACAATTTTAGTTTCAACCTTTTTACTGCTGTAAATTAAGTTTACATGTTATATAAAGTATCTAGCTCTATATTTATATACCCAAATGATAGAAACAGGCCTCCTATAATTACTGGAAGTTTTATGGTGGGAAAGTCAAGCTGCCTCAATGTGTGATAACAGACATCACATATCTTGAAAATCTTGTTTACTAAACTCGAGAAATCAACAAGGTTTGAACTCTATTTACTGTAATGAAATCTAAGATTAGCACTTTACTCCTGAGCTATCATTACTCTTCACCTACATGTGTATGTAAATAAACTCATTTTTGTCAACTTATATCATATGAGTAATATAAAATAACATATTAATTCAGTTTTTACTGTTTACCTGTGTTCGTTCACTATTGACTGCCATGCCACAACTCGTTAATAAGTTACTTGGTAAAATATCAGGGACAGATATGAGTAAAAAATTTTTGCTCAGTAATGAACTAACTGTATACTTAATTAAAGCTTCCTCTAATTCTGCTAAATCACCATAATAGTAATAACTTTTATTACCACATGTGTGTCCTAACTTATCAGTCCTCATTAAGTTTAATCGCTCCGTTATTTCGCTAAATTCTAATGGTGTAAATGAACCAAATTCCCTTTTTCGATTGATTTCATGTATTAATTGTGGTTCTTCACCATATTTTAGTACAATTGGATGTGTTCTATTTGGTAAATTACTTAGTTCTTCATATAATTTTAATTTTACATTTGCATATAAATTATCACAGGATGGAGTTAATTTTAATGTATTATACAAATTTAAAACTTGATCAACATTACCTACACCTTTTCGAATTTTAATGTTATGTTTAATTTCATTTGTATTTTTTACATTGCAGTAATAACCTATGTCAATATCGGGAACTGAAGATGAACAGAATAGTCTAACAGGTTTGAACTTCCAACCACATTTGTAAATATTGTGCAGAAACATAGCAAGGGATTGACAGTATTTTCAAAAAGATAATATAACACAAGCAAAAATATTTTTATGTATGTTTATAATTTTCTTATGTATGTAATCCAATAAATCCTAATTATAGTTACTTGTTTGAACTCTTTTGAGTAACATATTATTCAGTCACTATCTGCCACTAAAGTGTAAAGTAATCTCAGCGACTGAGGCTAAGTTATCTAAGGATCTGATATTGTAAATATAATTCAGAGTTGGTACTTTATGAAACACTTCATATACATAATTCTGTTACTTCTTTCTTTCTTTAGTTATTGGATTTAGCAATGACATTCTATACGGCGATAACGATAATAAGTCTAAGCTCTGTCCAGTTCTGTTAACCAAGCTGTAAGCACCAAGATAATCTGTCCAAGTTCAAGGCTCCAGTCTGTAGAATCAGAAGTAGAAGTAGAATTTGGTAGAATTAGTAAACAATTTCAAAACACTTTAAAATGGAATGGAATGTGTCAATAAGGTGTTTTTTTTTTGGAGTTTATGGCCTGGTATCTAGACCTTTAGGCCAATCAAAAAGGTGTCATATACGAGCAGTGTTGCCAACATTAAATTCTAGCTCCCGTTGTAGAGAACACTATAATCCCGTCAAATCCCGTCAAGTATGGTAGACAAGTGTCAGTCAATCATTTCTAGTGACCGAATCATTCTAGTACATTTCGTCACGCGTACTGGTACATTCAGATCGATCATTCAAATGTATCACTTCGGGCTCCAGTACTCTGTTGAGTCTGTGAAATACATTGGGAACAGAAAATTTTCTATTTGATATTTGTAATAGCGCCATCTACTACATTCTATAGATAATAAAGTCATTTTATCGAACTAAAACTTATTGACTTTCAAGGATATCACAGGTTCACAGGATATGCCACTCAAACAGTAAAGAGAGAGAATGAAATAAATAGAGTAGTTGATAGTTTTCTATATATTCAACAGTAGTGCATCATTTTGGCCGATCAACGGCAAAACAGTTTCCGAGCTGTATTTTAA
>DWHP01005889.1:0-11688 GCA_018247895.1 Parnassius honrathi | reverse complement strand
TAAGTCTATCACGCAGAGAAATCCCGAGCATAGCTCTCTCCATAGCTCGCTGAGCGACTTTGAGCGTCCTCATACGGTTAGCAGTGAAGGATCACGTCTCGGTACCGTAGGTCATCACTGGCAACACGCACTGGTTGTACAATTTTGTTTTTGAGGTATACCTTTATTTTTATTATTACTGTGTAATACTGTTGTATGCTATTGCTACCAACTTGCAATTTGTAGTACTGTTAATCTACGGTCAAAAGAGAAGTAAAGGAAAGTTCCTTTTACTGACCTACTCCTGTTTGTCGTTTATTTTTGTAACATGAGGTTGCCGGTGGAAGCGATCAATTTTAATTCAAAAGGGATCACAAATGTGTATTCACGCCTGAAGACTACGACGAAATACATCAGTCCTAAATAATAGCCTTCGTGTCTTTCAGGCTGGAAAGAATAGGTAACGGTTGGTACTAATACAGACGGTTGGAATAATATGGTAGGGGGGCGGCGAATGCCACATGCATCGTACATGCGCAACAGGTGACGTTTGTGAGGGACCCATCTAATTAATTTTGCTCTACACTTATTTAGTTTTTACTTTCCTATATAAATATTTTTTTCGTTTTGTTTCTAGAAACCTTTTTTTATTGAGAACCAAAAAAAGTTTGTACAGCCTCTGGAGTTTCTTTTCCGGTCACGGGTCCTTTTAAAGGTAGATATATAAAAATAACTTTAAATACGATTTCTTATATTTATGCGAAGACTACATATAAAATAAAACTGTTTTTTCGCGTTTATTTACTTATTTTTACTGCAAGACTACAAAACACAGTTTATTATGCCAAATGTATAAAAAGTTAATCGTGCTAAACGTCCAAAAGTAATCGTTAAAAAGCTGAAGGTACTTCGGGTTAACTTTGACATCAGAAAGTTAATCACTTAGTCTTTGTTAATCATTTAATGTTAGTCCTTCCGTGCCAAAACTTAGGGAATAAAATAAGAATGAAATGCTATAAAATTCGTGAAAGTAGTTTTATACAAAATAACTTTATTTGACGACGAAATCAAGATTTCATTTGAGCAGTCGGAGCATTAAGCCTCGTTATCAAAATAATCTTTCACAACTTGAATTAACTCTTAGAATAGATTTGTTATATCATGATCCACAGGAACTCATTCACATTTTGAGCAGATCAGTTATAACGTAGCCTTAATATTAATCTGAAAAGGAATTGAAAATGGAATTGGCTATTAGAGTTTCCTGTTAAATCACAGGTTTCATCCGAAATCTACTTAGGCACGCGGTTAAGGCCGCGTGTCACGCGAATATTGTATCAAATTCTGCCTTCAGAAACTAATAAAAGGCATTAAGTTTGGCGTCTATTACAAAGTAATGAGAAATTTTCGCTGTTATAAAATAAATGTATATACATATCATGCGAGGATTTTCTATTGCTTCAGCGTCTTTCCTATCGCCTGCCTGGTGTGGCAACTATGGCATGTATCTCCACCATATGGAGCAGACTCTGGGGGAGACCTATGGTTAGCACTGGACTTTTGATAGGCAGCAACGGTAACGGTATATACCATACCAACATACCATATATTATATATAGGTATAAAGCATACATAAATAAATAAATAACTTTAAAAAACATAACAAAATATTCCATCGAGCTTCGGTGTAACACTCGGCCCAGCATAGATATGTATACGCCCGGGTGTCGTACGATGCAATCTCTTCTCAATTTTACACGCATTTGAACGTAATACGATCACGCGATGGAATAGTGAGGAGACTGGATACTGGGCGCTATGCGTGCTCGTTTGCGTCCGTGTTCTTGGGCTTATTCACATACTAAGTGTAGGTAATTATGCTGTTTCATTTAAACATGTGTTTTAAGGCCTCATGCAAGAGATACTGCTGATATGTTTTTTTTCGATAATATATTGTAGTGGTAAAAGAGAAGTGTTAACCTAATGATAAGTGGCTTATGCGACCGACCCGTCAATACTTGCGACAGTTAAATCTCGTCTTCTGTAGGTGTTGCGATAGAAGATAATATGACTCACAGCCGTATACCTACTGGACCTCTTATCCTTTAAACTGAAATAGCTATGGAAGCACTGCTCCTAGGCAGTGGAAACTTGTAAAAGGGGAAAAAGCAATTATCACGAATTTCATCGTGCTTTCTTTAATCATAAAATATAATCCCTTTTTTCATCAGCCCGGAAAAGTCTACAGCTGCACATTGGCATCTTTCGTTCAAGGGGTGATTTGCCTTCATCATCAAGCTTGGCAAGCGGAGTGACGAGCGCAGTAACGGACCTATCAAACCTTTAATGCCGTTGCCGGTCGCCTGCCTGGGTATTTAATGTCGGCGTAAATGAGGTGGTTAAACCGGCGTATATCGGCAGCCATAAGATTTCTCTTCTATCTTCTCTATAAGACGAATGTAGAAAACTGCGTTCGTCTCATACAACACCCGCGTGACGTACTCTTTTACGCTCTTACGCATAAAGTATAGTATAAAATAATGTAATTACTATTACAACCTACCAAACGTCTACCGCTGAAAATAGGCTTCCACTGTAGATTGAATATAAAGTAAAAAAAACCCAAAATGACTTTTATGTTATCATAGAGAAAGCATTTTAAGCTGACGGTTTTTAGTAACTTAATGTCTTTTTGTAACGTTCACAGCTTAAGTGGGAAGGTGTTCTTTTATTTATCTTAAGATATACTATTTAGATTTACGATTAAGATCAATATAAAATAATCCAGTAATATGTTAATTAATAGAATGGCTTATGGACAAATTCCCATAATGCATATACGTAAACTGAATCGCACCTAAGTGCATAATACTTGTTTTTACTTAAACTTACGTTTCACGTTAGTGTTTATGTAGCCGAAGATGGTTAAAACACAATGGATGATTTCTTATGTTTACGCGAACACTACACATTGAATAAAGCTATTTATACGGATTTCATCGCATTTAATAATCTTATTTTTAATTCTCGACGTTTCGGTCGCTGAGCATCATCTATGGTCACGGGAGTGGTTTTCACCGATTTGAACGAACTTGGTGGCGTTTGAAAGGGTTCCAACAAACTTAGATTTTCAGTACTGTTTCCACCGATTTGGACCGGTAGATTTTGAAAAATCTCAAAAATAAAACTTTCAAAACATTGTTTCTTTGGAATAACTTTTAAATAGATGTAACGATCAATTCCAAAATCCGAATCATCTCCTGAACGTGGAAAATGACGTCGATTGCTGCGAACCGCTTCAAAATCGGTACATGCGTTGAAAAGAAATCGATGACGAAAAATTTTGTGAAAGTGTTTTTTTCATATAAGTTTTGAATTTATAGTCTAATCTTTTTTTTGTAATATATTTTATTATTTTTCTTAAAATATCTCGTCGATTGCATCAATTACATCAAAATCGGCAGATCCGTTCCAAAGTTATCCTTGTCAAAAAAATTCAAAAGAAGTGTTTTTATTAACTTTGAAAATTCTGCTCGAATAGTTTTTGATGTAATGAGTTAACTATTAGTTCGTTAAAATATTTTTGAGCGTTTTGAGATCGAACAAAGCAGAAAGTTCAACCGTTTTTCAGATTTCTTTTCTCATACATGTAGGATTCCTTACAAATGTTTCCTTCATCGCCGAGCACGTGGTAAATTAGCATTTAAAATTGCAATTAACAAACTCATTGGTTCCGATTGGGATAGAATGCGGGTTGCTCCGTATTATGAAATCACTTAGCCCTGAGCTACGACTGTTCTCGAGACTCATAAATTCCAGCATTATAATAATATACTCCTTTTTCAAACAAATCTGTTTATATAAGGCAAAATAAATTATCAGAAAGAGGGAACATTAAAACTGTCAGTAAACTAATGATTGAAAATACCGATGATTGCATGTACCGTCCTCCCATAGTTATGCAACGAGTTCCCATCTCAAATTTAATTAGTAACCATATCTTCTAGCTATAAATTCAAAATTCCAATAAAACTTAAAGGATATTAAATTACGTACAATGAAAAACTGAACGAGTGAAGTTAAAAATCTATCTACGAACCTCGTTTATGGCTCATACGTATCCTACAGTTGCTCGGGAAGCGAGATCGTAAAGCGATACTTTTATTTTTTACCACTGCCGTCTGTTACACCGTATTGAAATAAATACACCTATTAGTGGAACAATTTGTAATCGTTTTTTTTTAAGTATGTATGAGGGGTTATTAATGCAAGTAACAACTAAGTATACCGAACGTGCGAAGTAAACAGTTTTTTTTTAGTTTGATATATTTTTAGAGTTCTGTATGCTATACCAAAATTGTTGTTTATATATTTTTATTGTTACGCTTCTCAATCGTAGATGTAAACTGTCTTTGGGCACTCATCATGTGGGCTGTGCTTATCACATTTATATGAAAAAAGATCTTCCTCTCCCATTAGTAGGGGGCTATCTATTCGAAAATTCCGAACCGAAATCTCACAGACTAGTGACGAACAATAGTGCTGACCATGTGCTTCGTGAGATGATCACATTGTGGGGAGTGTTGGGCAAATCTTTCTCATTATGCTGTAAGAGTACTATAGAGAAGGCTTATACAATAGTGTCTTACGACAGGCTGATAAAAAAAAAAGATTACTAGCTACAATCTAAACCCACATTTTTGTCAGCTAAGGTTTTAGGAATCAAAGGCCAGAACTTAATTAAGAAAATAGTGCCTAATTTTTCTTATTTTTTTTTATAGAATAAGAATGACAAACGAGCACACAGTCCACCCGATGGTAATTGAATGCTGTGGCTCATGGACGTCTACATTTATCTTCGATTAAGAATCGAAACTCAGATGCATTGTCACCCCAGAGGACTAAGATGGAATGCCTCATTTCCATTAAAAAGGATCTCCGGATCTCTATGCTCACCACACGAAACTCACCAGTATTAAGCTGCTATTTTACGCTGGTTTTCTGTGAGAGCGTGGTTCTTCCCCGGTCGAGCCAACCCATTTGTGCTACAACCACAATATATAGCTGCGGCATGGCTCTACCACGTATGAAATGCAAATCGACTTGAGAACTTTTACGAAAAATGTGTGCTCTTTTCTATAGGGTGGCATCACAGGTGTAGTTTTGGTGTTGCGGATGTTTATGGGTGGCGGTAGTCACTAACGAGGAGGTGCGTGCTTGTATTCCCCCATCTTCTTTGAAACGTACTGTGCTGTTTTAAATATTTACATTTAAGAAATATACTGTTGATTTGTCTTTTAGCTTTACAAAGTTATCTCATAAAAATGGAATATGACGTTAAATAAGTAATCCATTCACCGTATTTTTTATCTTAGGTTAGGTAAATAGGTGAAAATTTCTTTGAACAATCTGTTATATTACAATTAAAGGCCCGGCAACGCATCTGCAATTCCCCTGGTGTTGCGGTTGTTCATGGGCGGCGGTAGTCACTTAACATCAGGTGAACTGTATGCTCGTTTTCCCTCTCTTCTATAAAAAATAATAATAAGATACTAATGACGTTATGGCATGCCTTAATAGGGCGTATAATGATATTGATGATATTAGACTATAATAATTAAGTGCTTAAACTTCAGTTGGTTATAAAATTTCGAGCAATTTTAACTTAAACCGTCTGATCCGACTATTTATTATCGACAATAGTGTACGGAATCAGGAGTAAAAGACCTATATCCGAGTCGGATCATGCGTGTATGTATAGTTTACATTTTATTTCTCTCACCATAACATAACTTCAAACTACAAAATTACGGTTCGATGTAAACGGCGGCCTGCCGTTTCAGATTTTAAATACTTTTATAATTAGGTTTATTGGCATTGGTTTGCGTTTAAAACATCGCGTGCTTACATACATCCCGGCGTATTTACGACTTGTTTCAACAAGTGACCAAACTGTGGTTTTAAAATCACAGAGGAATAAATAAAACGTGCATTTTTAAATGCACGAAACAGAATGTCCATGCAGTGTGTTTCCGTGCGCGATGGCGCGGATAATATCTTTAAATATTTACAGCGTCTACTTGCTCGCGTTTTATTTTCCAGCAATTACGCCTTTTGAATTGCAAATATATGATAGCTTATTTAGCCGTGTAGCGGTGGTGTGAGAATATTCACATCACATAAAGCGAATAATTTCACCTGCCGTAAAAAACCGTTCCATACCGGACCATCTTCTTGCCCTGATTCACTTAATAATCACTTTATAACTACCATATCATGTGCACCTCCCGACAAAAGTGTTATTCAAAAAATCGAATCACTTAAACACTCTGAAATCGAATTTCGATTTGTAGCCGTAAATGAAACGTTAGTGAAAAGTATAATTGCTTCTACAGCTACTAATGCGACCGGAACTGATGGCATCTCCATGTTGATGTTAAAACTTACGCTTCCATATTCTTTGTCAACGATAGTGGCGATAGTCAATAAATCTATATTGGAAGGATTATTTCTAGAATCTTGTAAATATGCCATCGTCACTCCCACTCCTAAAAAAAAATAATCTTTCTGATATAAGACCAATAAGCATTCTTCCTGCACTATCTAAAATAGTTGAAAGATGCGTTATTTATCAAATTTCACCTTATCTAGAACATAACACGTTATTCTCGAGTACCGGGGATGGATTGTATTTCCAATAGGGTTCTGTCTTCTTAAGGAGACCGTATTTTACTGCCAGCTCTTGATGCACAATTTTTGCCACGTTGTCATGGCGCTGGGTGTACTCGATTCCAGCAAGAGCCTGGCAGCCGCACGTTATGTGCTGGATGGTCTCTGATTTGTGATGACACCGTCGGCACTGGTCATCTTCGACACCTGTCTTGACAATGTATTTGACATAATTTTTCGTAGGCACAAACTGATCCTGAATCGCCACCATGAATCCCTCACTTTCAGCAAAGATCTCACCATGTCTGAGCCAGTTATTCGACGCTTTAATGTCGACATGTGATGACTGAGTTCATTAGCGAATCGACCGTGAAGAGGTTTTGAGGCCCATTGCTGGAGTTTGGCTTCTTTGCATTCAGCGTCAGTCTCTAACGGTGGGAAATTGTCGACATGAAGGAGATAAAGCGTTGTTAGACGGTCGTCAGCCTTTATTACTGCTTGATGCAGGGGAGAGGACGTTTGCGAAAGGAAATAACTTTGAAGACTGTGAATCTGTTTAGCACACAATCTACGAATATCCATCAGTCCTCTACCGCCTTTGGCTCGATATAGAGTTACCCGCTCAACGGCTGATTTTGGGTGATGTATAAGATATTTAGTAAGCATGACGCGAGTAGACCTCTCAATTTTCTCCAGTTCAGTATGTGACCAGTTAATTACTCCGAACGTGTACGTTAATACTGGGATGGCAAAAGTGTTAATTGCTTTAGTGAGGTTGCGTCCATTTAGTCCTGAACTGAGGATTCTTTTAAGCCTTTGTTTGTATACTTCAATCATCTTCGACCGAATTTCACTGTGATTGATTCGAAGTGATTGGATGATGCCTAGATATTTATAGGTGTCGTTTTCTGTCATCGCGTCGATCTTTTCACCTCTCTAAAGGTCGAAACCTCTAAATGACTCAATTCGTTTACGGTAAACATTTACGGTTCTGCACTTTTCAAGTCCTAATGACATATTAATGTGACTAGAGAACTATTTAGTGCAGTGAAGCAGCGTTTGGAGCACTCGTTCAGTTGCCGCGTAAATCTTAATGTCGTCCATATATACATGTATTAAGTGAGTCAACTTTCGGTGATATCCTTGAGCCCCTTATATAAGATAAAACAGGACATGGCTGTTTCATTAAGGAGTGAAGAGAGGGAGTTGAGCGCGAGGCAGAAACCGTAAGGGCTAAGGCTGTCTCTTTGAAAGATTTCTCTTCGTATCCGGTGTGTACCCTGTTGTGATCTTCTGGTTATCACCGTGGTTCAGATGAAGAGAAGTTGTCCAATTTGTCGTACAATGTTCTAATAGAGTGACAACTTCAGGGCCGATCTTATAAAGTTTGAGTTCCTCCCTCAACCAGGTACGCGGCAAGGAGTCGAAAGCTTTCCTGTAATCAATGTAGGCCATGTAGAGTTTCCGCGACTTTTGATACGCTTGCCCTGTGACAACTGAGTCTATCGTGAGTTGTTCTTTGCATCCCAGTGATCTTTTAATGCATCCTTTCTGCTCTGTTGCCAGAAGAGAGTGGATGGTCTAGATGTTGGTAGATCTTGTTAGAGAGCCGAGAGGTCAATGTTTTAGAAAAAGTGCTGAGGCGTGTGATCGGATGGTATTTCGCTGGGTCCTGTGTATTTGCATCTTTGGGTAGTAGTTATATTATTCCGACGGTTAGATAGGAAGGCACTCGTTGGGGGTCGCGTAGGAAGGAAGTAAAGCACGCCGCCATTGGTTTGTGTAGAACAGTGAGCTTCTTAAGCGAAAAATTGTGGATCTTTCGGGTCCCATGGCTTCCCAGTTGAGGGATTTGTACACCGCTTGAGTGACATCCTCTTCTGTAATTTCCACATGTTGCATTTGTGGGACCTCAAGCATACGCTGTTTTTCTCTTGTGATCCATGTTGCGGTTTCATTGTGGCTCACCTTCTCTGACCAGATGCTACGCCAGAATTTTTCAATTTCCTCCTTCCGCGGGGGAAGTCCACTCAAATCATTAACCCTCTGTTGGAGTCGTCGATAGAACAGCTTTTCGTTTTTTATGAAAAGAGCGTCGTCTTCTCTTCTTTTCCGCGATTTTCCGCATTTTTATCTAAGATGTCCACAGTTTTTCTGTTTGGTGGGTCATACTTCGTGTGCTTAGATATATCCCTCTAAAGCACATGATATGTGGCTACAACTTTTTTACTTCTATTACCACGTATATACTGCGTTAGGCGGCCTAATCGGCGACGAAGTGTGTCTACTTCATGAGTAAAACGGCATTCCCAAGCAGGGGTTTTGCTTTCAGTAGAAGCCCGCACTATAGAATCACCAATTTTCTCGCCAATTGATCGGACTATCGCTACACGTGCCGCATAGGTGGTCGTATGAATTGCGTCAAATATACTTTCAACTTGCGCTAGATGTTCAGGAATTATGATAGTGCTCATCAAATTGACCACGACTGCCAATTTTTTTGAATTATTTTGGCGCCCAATGGTAGGTCGTAATAAGGGGTTAGTACCCAAGAACTCAATTAAAGCTTTTTCAAATTCTTCTCTAAGGATTCGTAAGGTTTCATTCTCTACCATTTGGTCCCTTCGTTCTTCGTAAGGTGCGGTGCTTAGTTCAGTAAGTGAATCCGGATTCATTTCTGATGAAGCATCTACGGTAGGCTCTTGGGCACTAATATCTTCAGATACATCGACCAGGATAGAGCTCTTTAGTAACTTCTGCTTTCAGTTGCTCCAGCTCTTCCGTTGCAATCTTGCAGGTATATAGAATCTGACGTTTCTGGTCCATGACTCTTTGTTCTGTCACTGTCATTACATTATTATTATGGTGGATATCTATATAGTTTTCTCATCTAGTTGGGTTCTATAAATATATAATTATAAATGAAAACGAAAAGATAAATATACATAAATATCATTAAAATAAAATAAATACATAAATAAATAAAAGCCCAACCAGATGGAGGCCCTCGGCAGGGGAGACCAAACGGCCGCGGGTTAAAGGGAAAGGGAAAGAAACCGGCGGACTATGCGGGCGGTATCGAGGAGCACCGCCTTCTGCATTTGAGCCTGGAGTGGTCCGCCACGTAGTCCCAGCCGCCTCACATGACCTGAGAAGCTGACTTATTATTATTGTTAAGGCTCGTGGTCACTTGCTGGCGAAGACTGATCCTCTGAACTTGACCATTGCTGTACATTGGATGATGAAAGCACAGAACCTACCTCTGGACACGAGAGGAATCGAATGTAAATTCGTCACCAGGGAGCTGGGAACCATTCTCTGTGAGTTTTATCCTTTTTAAATAAAATAAAATAAAATCTTATTTAATTACATTTAATGTTTCTTTGTTTGTCTAGTATGTATTACTATAATATTCATCAAAGATGAGTGTGCAGCCACGAAGGTTTCTGACAAAATAAATGTAACATAAATATTCTTTTCTTTGTTCGCTTGTTTGTGTTTTACGCCTTCTTGTACCCTTCATATCATTACGGCCATTGCCGGAGACATCTTTGAAAATTTTAAATATTATTTGGTCGCTGAAGCTAACATAACAAAACAAACATAACAAGGTACAGATAAGTAAACTAGGTGGTACGAATTCTCTACGTGTAAGAATGTGTTTTCAGTCTAGAAATTCGTCTAAATAATTACGACCTTCTTACCTAATGATTTCTTATATTTACGTGAACTCTGCACACTTTTACGGATTTTCCTTAAACTTATTTATATTTAATTCCCGACGTTTCGGGTGCTTTGTAGCACTCAATTACCCACTTTTGCCACCAAATAGCAGTGCTTGGACTACTGTGTTCTAGTATGAAGAGTATAGAAGAATAGTAGGAATACCTCACAGCCCGAAATTAATTTGACAATCATGCATCTGTAGCCTTTCTTGTTTAAATTTTGCTGTAGGGGGGTGCCCGTGGAATATAGTTGCCACTAACCATCAGGTGGACTGTTAGGTCTTTTTCAGTTTTATAAAAAAAGTTCTAAGTTGGCAAGAAAATTTTAGTATAATTTTATTTAGGTGGGTGTTGTAATAAGATTGAACATTTTTCTTTATTCGGCAGCCTCGTTTGCTCACGATTAATTCTCTTAGTAAGTACTTCCTACTTATTATAACAAAATGCATTTTAGCCATCGGCAAATTATGTACCAAAAAATGTTTATTCTGGATGTTATCAAGCACGCACAGAATATATGATAGTAATTTTCAAACTTTTTAGGTGATAAACATATGGACATGGAATTTGAGCTGCCTGATCGAGCCTTTATCGGTGGAACTGAAACAAAGTTAACCCTTAGGTAAGCTTTTAGGTACTAATGACCAGTGCTTCACTACGTTTCTTTTGATGGTAAATGGTTATAATATGTAGCTATAGAAGTTCAATCATATTCGATTCCTATTAAAAATATGTTGATCGTTCCTTTAAACACGTCTAGGATTTTTTTACAGCAAATCATGTAGGTAATGCCAGAAAACTTACGATAGTTATACAACTTTACGTTAGAAGTTGTTTGCGCCCGATCGAAAACCGGCTTGAGAGCGGGGGTGCGGGGAGAGGATCGCCCGCGCCGGCCTCGCTACAAGCGAGACTAAGTCGGTCTGTTTGAAGCTGCGCCGGCAGCTGCCGCATCGAGGAGTTAAATTGAAATCGTTATCTCGCGCTCGGTTGCCTCCCCTTTGTGTTATCTAATTCGTTAATATACGTGTCAACGAGGCTTTTCTGGAAGTTGAGTGATTAATTTAACTGCACTTGCTATTAATTTGTGTCGACTAGTTGCTTATGCAGCCTTTTGATATCGCACGGAACCCGTAAGATTATAGACTAGAAGAATCAAGCGTGTTATTTGTAGGTTGCGAGAAATAATATAATAATTGCTTGCTAATTGCATTGCGACCGCCTTCTTACGTTATCGCGGTTGTTCCTATCGGTGATAACGAAACTTTCTTGCATTTGGAGTGATTAAAGGAACTTTTATGCTGTTATTGACATT
>DWHP01005888.1:0-11688 GCA_018247895.1 Parnassius honrathi | reverse complement strand
GTAATAAAAATAAGAAGCGACTGGGTTGGCGTTAAGAAATAGGCATAAATATGATAAACCTAATGAAATAAGTATCTAACGACCTATCTACTTCCAGTATTAGTGATAACAGACATGTCGGTATATAGCGTACGACGCGCGGGGAAGTGGGGGCGAATTTAGAATTTGAGCTGACTTACTATATCCTCTTAATATAAAGTCCCATTTATTTAAAATTTACAGCCCGGCTATGCGCACGGTTTGGGCTCACTACAGTTCCCTAACGGCGGCTCGCCCGTCGTGTCTAGAACAACAATCTACTATGGATCACAACATCAGGTATGAAAACTGTAATGAAGAATATTGTTTTTATAAAACTGAAGCGAAAAGAGCGAACTACAGTTCACCTGATAGCAAGTGACTACTGCAATTCATCAGCGCCTGAAGTCAACTTCCGACAAAGAAGGCTACAATTGCGTTCTCGCCTCTCTGGACTAAGATGGAGTGGCTCATAATTTGTAATTATAATCTTTATACCCATAGATAATATACTATGTAGGGCATGGATGAGCCACTCTGACATATAATTAGGTAACGAAATGGGGGAAGTTTCTTCTGCGCTGTCGTAGATGGCGTTGGTGTTATAAATTACCGATATGGCACTATAAACTTGGTTCAGTATTATTTCAAAAGTTAAAAACTAATTTATTTATTAAAAATAACTAATTTGTATTACATAATTTTTCATTTTGCTTCCATTAAATAACTGTGATTTGCATTGCTATAATTATTCGTTAAAATTGATTATGTATATATACCGCAGTATTTCAAAACTTTGATAGCGTGATATAGGGTTCGGTATAAATAATAAATGTCTGCAGTGACGCCGCGAGTGACGATCATTACAGCCTTCCACAAGTCCACTGCTCACCGTGGGCCTCACCCAAGGAATGCCACAAACCACGCCACCAGCATCTATCGACTTCCTGCATGTCTTACCAGATCGTCACTCCATCTAGTGTGGTATCGCCCTACACTTCGTTCGTTCACTACGGTACGAGGCTGCCACTCGAGATCTTGCTTCCCCATCGGTTGTCGGTTCTATCGAGCTATTGCCGGCTCGTTATATATGTTACCGGTTTAATTTTTATTTAGCGATAGACCATGTCTATCTCATCATCATAATCATTACAGCCTATCTCAAGTCCACTGCTGAACATAGGCCTCCCCAAAGGGACGATCTCCTGCATCTATTGTCAGGTTGTTACTCTATTAAAAAGGGGGCGGCCTTACACTTTACCAGTAAGGTAATAAGGCTGCCACTCGAGAACCTTTAGTCTCAACGTAACTTAAGTGAGACTTAACATAAATTCTAATCACTACGCGAGTAACGTGCGTGTGAGAATTTGCATAACAGTGAAATACTGGTTTTAAAAAAAATAAGTATAACTTCAACAGTCGTTAAAAATAATATGAAATCGGTCTATATTTTTCAACCGAATTAAAAAAGGAGGAATTACTCTATTCAACTATTTTTTGTTGTGTGTGTTACCTCAGAAATTTTTTCTAGGTGTACAAAATTTTCGATTTGACAACTTGTTTTAATTTTCGATTCTTGTAATTACATCATATATTATGTTCCAAATTGCTTGTGGACAGATGAGCAGTGCCAGTAGCGCTCCGTTACCAGAGCTACCGCTGTCCTGCTACCGGCAACAGCTGCATTTACGTCGCTGTGACGTGTTACGATCACCCTCCTCTACCCTTGGCTTAAGGCTTCACATGTACACGGAAGGTGAGTTGGACTAACTACGATCGTAGCAGTGTATTATTAACAAGTTATTAGGCATCTATTAATTGAAGTTGGTAAATTGATAGAAGTGAATTCGAGCGTAAATTAACACACTGTTGGGTGGAATGGTGTTAAATATAGAATTATAAATGTAATTAACGATGTTTCGACTCGATGTAATGGCGGCGTTGCACCGCTCCTCGCTGATTCTGATACGGCGGCGTCCCGGCGTCTGGGCTCCCGCAGCGAGCGGCCGCGTCTTTTATGCGTAAACTTCTTAACACACTATATTCAGGATATTATTCTTTTTAATAGCAACTGAAGAAATAGGCTGTTGGTAAAAAACGAAGTATGCAATATTTAAAAAAGCGAATGATATTTCATTTATGCATAATATAAATAAGAGTATCTAATAGTTCTTTGATACTCTGGAAGTAATCACGATAGTAGTAGTATTTAATCAATTATAATTTCTAATACGTAGTTTTTAGTGTTGTTACGTGTGTAAAATTTAAGCTGATATTTAAATTTAAAAAAGTTAAATATCAACTTAAATTGTAAATTTATTACTTAATTTTTTAAATAAAATACACAGCTTCTGAAATAATTCTTTAGTTCTTAAAACATTTACGACTCTATGATTTAGATTTTTGCTTTCTACTTATGTGGGTTGTGTGCTTAGAAATTGAAGAACTATGTTAATATTTAAGTACTATTTTACGCACTGTCATACTTTAGCTTGGGGGTATTTCAAGACAAATAAAATCTTACCAAAACATAAATATAAAAAGGGCGCCAACTTCGATACATGGGACGGATGACAGGTAGCATCGTCTTCCTAATAATAATTAAAAAGAAAAAAACTGCGGTACATATTAGAAAACGAAAAACTTTTCATTAAATTGCAACTTTTCAATGCTGATGACAATGTGGGACCATCTGCGTAACAAATTAGTGCTAAGAGTGGGCGTTACAAAACGTATATAGTATACAATATCTTTACGAGTATAGCGGTATAATATCCAATATTTATGTATCGGGCAATAGACTAACTATGTATCGGATACCGCTACGGTACTTTTCTTTTACCTGGAGGTAACACCTACACATACCCGTCTTGAGGGGCAGACGGGTTACGTTGCATTCGCGCGTGGTGCGGTTCGGCGACAGCTGCGAGGCGGTGTCGCGCGCGCTGTGTGCGTGTTAGTAACGAGAGTATGTGTGTGTCGGTGTAGGGGCGTCGCGCGGCAGCTCTGTGTCGCTGGGTGCGCGGCGCGTGGTGCGGTTCGGCGACAGCTGCCAGGCGGTGTCGCGCGCACTGTGTGCGCCGGCGCGCCTGTACTACAAGGCGGACGACAAAATGCGCATCCACCGCCCCACCGCTCGCCGTCGACCGCCGCCAGCATCCGACTACTTCTTCAACTACTTCACGCTCGGCCTGGTTAGTATTATTTTAATATAGAATAAGGGTAAGCATACAGCGCACCTAATAATATGTGAATGTTGTGGCTCATAGACATTTACATTTATCCTCGATTAAATGCGTTTGTCACACCTAAGGACTTAGATGGAATGCCTCGTTTCCAGGAATAATAAATCTTCGGTTCTCTACACTCACCATACGAAACGCTGTGTAGTATTCTGTGAGAGCGTAGTTCTACCCCGGTCGAGCCGACCAATTCTTGCTACAACCATAACATAGCTGCACCGTGGCTTGACCACCTTAAGTAAATACAATCTCGCTTTTCTAAAGTCACATATTTAATAATAAACGAACTAAAACATATTATTAAAAGAAATAAAGACAATTTTGTATTGTAGTTACTACGTTTTTACCGTTTACTAAGCGATAGGAGTCCGTCCAGACAGATACTACCCTATTAACTATTTCAACCACTACAGCTGAACAACAATGCTTGCACTGATTAACATGTTCCGCTCTTAAAGGTGTCAACATCTCAGGTGACAACGCATCCTTAGCCTTATTTTGTATTGCACACCTCATAACGCAAAACTTTATTAAGTAGTGCTTTACTCTCGACACGTCAAGGTCAAGCAATTTTGTGTTCTTAAAATGCCTCTATCATAATCATATTTCACTTATACGATAATATGAGTAGCCGCTTATCAAGAAAACATTCTAATTCATTCATCTTATATTTTCTAAAAATTCATTTTATTTAACTATTAAAAAAACGGGATAAAAAAATATTTACTTGGACTTACGGATGTTGATTTTGTATGTGATCACGATAACTCCCGAAAAATTGACGTATCGAGACCGTCTTTGCGTTAAGCATGGTGCGCGTGACAGCTTTCAGTTTGGCGTATCTAGAGATGGACAACGTTAAATCGATTTTAAAAAAGCAATTATCGATACACAAAGCAAAGCAAAAATTATCGATTAGCTATCAATATAAAAATTAATACCGAAACATATAATATTTCTTTATAAACTACAGTGCATTTAAAATTAAGTAAAAGTAAGTTTAATACAAATTATGACGTAATAGTTACATAATAGCTGTTCCCGCGACCTCGCTCGCGTGGTGTTTATTACGATTGGATTTTATAAGTTTCAAGTTTCATAGGTTTATAGTTTTCTAAAATACAAATAGCCCGTGTTACTCTTTATAACATCAGCTATCTGCTAGCGTCAACTATAAGCTGGAACAAACAGACAGACAATTTTCAAAAATTGTGTTGGCCTTTTGTTATAAATACAGTATAAACTCTTATATGCATTTAGTAAAAGGCACACTTCAATGTATAGATATGTATTAATTTGAAAATAAAAGTCACCTTATATTTCATGTTATTTGCAACGTTCATATTGACATTTAAACGAATGAAATGGCTGCCAGCATCTGTAATTTTCAGTACGGCGTTGACTGCACCGGTATTTTTTCAAGGTACGCGTACTAGCACCTTTCTCTAAATGTGTAGCCAGGTCCAATGGGCTAAATATCGGGAAGGAAGGTAAATATTATCGAGAATTAGGTTTTCAAATACAATGTAATAAAAATAAAAAATAGGTTTTTGTAGCCAAGCATTTTTGACACATTTATTATTATTCTTTTTGTCTAAGCTGACCAACGAATAATGTATCGTCCATGTATTGGAAACACTGCATATTCGTCTATGTGCATTTTTTTCTGTATATCAGAATTTGTTGAACGATTAGTAACAATTCCAATAAATATTTACGTGATTTTTATACATTCGATTTATTTCAAAACAGATTCTTGATAGTCTGTAGTTTTTCGTTATGGCATGGCATAATTTAGCGTGCCACATAACTCTCGTAAGTGGGCGGTACCCCATCCATGAAGTACAACATCTGTATGACAGTTTATCTAAAAAAATACGAAACTTCATAGGCGTGAGTTGTCACTCGCACCATGCTACAGCGCTTTCATTTTTTTTTGACTCTTGATAGACAAAATACGAATGTGTCATACAGTCTTTATCGATTTTATACTATGTGTAATCGACTTATTTTGGTAAATTATTAATTAATATAATTTTTTTCTCTCTAGGTGACATTACCGGTTCAAATAATAGAGTGCTAAATGTAAAACACGTAAATAATATAAATTAAAAGTCAGGAATACAATTTTTTTAATCAAAATTAAACGAAACGCTCATGAGGCGTGCACTTTTGAATTTTCCAAATATTTGAAGTTTAACATGGAACAGGGCCAAAAATATATCACAACAAGATAAACGTACTAAACTTTTCGAAAGCAGACGTATTTTTTATATGTGTATTAACGAATATTCGACTGCATGATTTATCTTGAATAACACGGGGAAAACTTCATTACCCTAAAACCCTCTAAGAAATATAAGATGGCCTGTGGCCAGGCGTGGGACGCTCATAGGCTGTAACTTTAACACTATACCTTTAAAAATCTGTCGCGTACGCATGAAGTCATGATTATGAGATAGCAGTACGTCTATGCATATGTAGTCGCTAAATTTAAGATAAGTTTCTATCAAAGATTGTTTCCGAAGTTTAAATGACTATCGACGAGTGTTATTGTAATGTATAATAATAATTTTATTGTATTCTTTACTCAGGACGTGTTGTTCGACGCGCGTACTCACCGTGTGAAGAAGTTCGTGCTGCACACCAACTACCCGGGCCATTACAACTTCAACATGTATCACCGCTGTGAGTTCGAGCTGACCGTGCAGCCCGATAAGTGAGTATACTATCCATACCACAATTTCTTTCTTATTAGCTATAAGTTCACTATAAGCATAGTGTAAACAGAAGAGTAGGCTATCTTCTAAGAAATGTACCGAACGCCGCTAATATGTGTGCGTGCCTGGCACGTGCCAGTACGGACTCGTGCGCACGAGCCACAGTACGCACACAACGACACTTGCTAAGTCGGAAAGGTTTGGCCGAGTCGGGGACGCCCACCGCAGCGCTCCGCAATCGCCTTTGTTTGAGACTTTGTTGACTTTTAATAAAATTTTGCTCGCAGTTTTTTTTTCTTTTTAATTTCTCTTTTTGTAAAATAAATTATTTTATTTATTTTACTTAATCACTAAGCTTGGTAAATGTTTCTCGGTTATGGGTATTTCATATCTGGCATTACTGAATGGTACCTTATTTGCCTAGGAGTCAGTCAGGGTAAGTGCCACCCCCTTTCGTATGTCTACTGCCGCTTGCACTGCTGTGGTCCGATCCGGAGGATATAGAAAGCAAGTATAATTACAAAATGTGACGCATTCCATCTTAGTCCTTAGAAGGTGACAACGCACCTGTAGCGTTATATGCTTGAAATTTGCTGCAGGTGTCCATGGACTGCAGTAACCAATTACCATCAGGTGGACTTTTGGTTCGTCTGTCATTTTGGTTTTATAAGCAAATTCCCAGGTTGTAATGCCACCAGCTGTCGGGGACCTATGAGATTTTTGTGACAATTTATTTTGTGGACCTTTGCGGTACTTATTTTTTTATAGAATAAGTTTAACAAACGAGCACATAGACCACCTGATGGTGAGTGGATGCTGTGGCCCATGGACATCTAAATTTATCTTCAATTAGGAATCAAAATGCAGATGCGTTGTCACCCTTGAGGACTGAGATGGAAATGCCTCGTTTCGAGTAAAAAGTGTGTCCGGTTCTCTACACACCCCTTACGAAACACGGCAGCATTAAGCTGCTATTTTAGTCTGGTATTCTGTGAGAGCGTGGTCCTACCCCGGTCGAGCCGACCCATTCGCGCTGCAACCATAATATAGCTGCAACATGGCTCTACCACGTATTTATCTAACGGATTTGTTTCTTAGATGTTTGCCACCGAGAAGATTTAAATTTTAAATACCTGACTTCAAAAATAAGAGGTTATGAATCCGACCATATCATTTTCTTTAATGTTCTTAATGCAATCTGTTTGATGTAGTTAACCAATTTTGCTGACGATTTTTGAGTCGATTTGCATTATGTATTCTCATTTAAATTTTAACTTTATCTCATGCTTTTTTCACATAGACAATAAATGTTTTTTTTATTATCTATGTTATTTACTTAATTATAATTACGATGACAATGGTGCAATAATTACAGATGCGAATCAAACGCTCTAGTCGAAAGCCGCGGCGCCGTTACCATAACAGCGTATAGTAAATGGGAGACGGTCTCGCGGGCGTTGCGTGTTTGCGAGCGGCCTGTAGTGCTTAATCGTGCCTCCTCTACCAACACCACCAACCCGTTCGGCTCAACATTCTGCTACGGCTACCAGGACATGATATTCGAGGTGAGAACACCAAATTTATAAAATTTTATTTTTTGGTCCTTTAGGCCGGATATTTTTACGCCATAACCGAAATGGAGTAAACAAACTTCAGATTAATAAACTATATTAAAAGTAAGTAGCTTAAACCCGGGTTATAACTTAAAATGTGATATGCTGCTTTGAAGACCACCTTGCTTCCTCAATTACGTTCAATATTTATTAGTGTCGCTAGACCCTCTAGACTCTAACCAACGATAACCGAATCTTAAACGCGGTTTAGTGTTAGGAGCTGCTTGGTTGAGTGGTAAATGTTTAAAGCCTTTACATCATTACTGTGTCAACAAGACTTTCTAAATCCAGAGACAGAGGCCAACAAAAAACGCGTGGTAGGGCCACGCTGCACCTATATTATGGTTATAATACGAATGGGTTGGCTCGACTGGGGAAGGACCACGTTCTCATAGAATACCAGCCTAAAATAGCAACTTAATGCTGCTGTGTTTCGTATGGTGAGTGTAAAGAACCGAAGACCCTTTTTTACTGGAAATGAGGCATTCCATCTTAGTCCTCAGGGGTGACAACGCACCTGCATTTGGATTCGTAATCGAGGATAAATGTAGATGTCTATGGGTCACAGCATCCACTTACAAAAAAATTCTGGATAGAAAGATTCTTGGATAAATCTGTGCCGCCTAATTATAATGAGATATGAGGGAAATCTTCTCAAAAAAAAAGACAAAAAAAGGACCTTTCCTAAAGGTCTTCTATAAGAATTTCGGCCTCTCTTTCCCATGTGCGGGCTTATAGAATATAGTGAACTTACGTTTGAGAAATAGAACAGGAAATCCCGCGTCCTCAGAACATAATCACTGCCTGAAAATAAAATATTCATTTTCAATGCGGCAAAGCTATGCTGCAGCTATATTATTGTTGTAGCACGAATAGATTTATTCTACCTGGAAATAACCTCGTTCTCACAGAATACCAGCGTAAAATAGCAGCTCAATTCTACTACAACTAGTGTTTCGTATATATGGAACCGGAGACATTTTTTTCTGGATACGGGGCATTCTATCGCAGTCCGTAGAAGTAACAACGCACGTCACTTTGATTTTTAATGGAAAATAAATGTAATGTCTATGGTTCACAGTATCCACTTAACAACAGGTGTACTGCGTCCTCATTTGTCACCGTTATACTTTAAAAGAAATTCAAGTCACTGAAAATAATCTTACTTAATGTCTTCTGTTGGAGTAAATGAAGTTATCACTGCGCTTTGAACTTGCGCGTTGAAGTCAATGTCCCGTAAAAACTGCACTGCTCAGTGGCTTTTGCTAAGAATGAGGAGGAAGGACACAACCAAACATTTCGAGTTTTGCATGTCTTTTAGTTCCGACTGAGATTTAAGCCCAGGACCCTGCATGCACACTATTAATATCTATGGTCGTAGTCAATGAAATATAAAAGCTGATTTAATTGTCATTTTACGATATAGTTATTTTATTTCACGATGAAGGTTTTGCCTAGATTGTAGTAGTGACGAGTACCGACAGGCGCGTTTGTTTCGTTCTACTCGCTATCGTGACTGGGCGCTCCCGTGGCCTACGCACTCTAACACAATTTGTATGTGCACGGCTAATAACATCGTGAAATAGTATACCTACCGTCCTTACCATCTGGATGATTGGGGTTACACCACTGTGCGATTTACTAGAAACTTTATTCCTCGCCTAACTTCCTTGTGGAATTTTGCGTACTTCTATAAATTGAAACCTTTTTTGAAACGCAGCAACGCTTGATCGAGTATAGTTAGTTATTTAATAACGTTGATATGTAGAATCGAACACCACCACCGGTTATTCCAGACCGATACGATATAGGGACGTTCAATAAAAAAGTCTACAGTTTTATAAAAGATCGGTAACACATCTGTTAATTCCCCTGGTGTTGCAGTTGTTCATGGGCGGCGGTAGTCACTTACCGTTGGGTGAGCCGCATGCTCGCTTGCACCCAAAATATAAAGAAAATATTCTTTCCCCGATGAACTGAATTAACTACTGTTTGAACGTTTTATTTATTTATTGTTTTTTATACTACAATAATATTTAACGCTTGTGACTATGTTTTAGGTGATGTCGAACAACTACATCGCGTCGATTACTCTGTACCAGCCTGAAGGCACCCGACCACACTATGCGGTCAATTCAATAGCGTGACGTAGCCAGGTAACTAAAAATTATAACACGTTACGAAATTACGAAGATTAAATAATTAAAAAATATGTATATAACTTTTTATTTCTCGAAACAGGTTTCACCAAGCAAAGAGAAGTACACGTCTTGAACGCTGAATAAAGTGAATTGTCAGTCTCAATACAAACTAATCTCCACTAGTGTGGCAACACTACTCGGCAACAAAACAAAATTTGTCGCACATTAAATTCAATTCTGGCGATGAGACTTCTACATATCTTACAAAGCACCTAAGAGGAAACAGTATTGAAAAAAAATGTGATAAAACTGTTAAAAAAAGTGGGAAAAATTACGTAAGTGAGTGACAGATCTCAAGATGATGTGTTGATATAAGTTATATTTAATTTTTTAGCAATAGACGAATTGAAAAGATTTTTTATTTTAAATTAAAATTTAGGTTGTTAAGCTGAAATGTTTTTGATTATCAGAAGAGTGGGAATGATCTTAGTAATGATAATTAGTCAAATGTGTTATCATAAGTCTTACAGCTGTAATCTAAAAAAAAAACTTTACACTGATGTAATATTAATCATGGTATATAGAAATATAGACTGGGATGTAAATATTTTTAAAAGCTCGGAGTAAATTACGGAATCATAAATCGATGTATTTTTTCTAAAAATCATTTTCGAATTTTATTTCAATTTTCGAGTGCATGATTATTGTGATTTAATAAAAAAAAAGTGCAAAAAATATTTTGTCATATAGGAGCACCACAATAACGCCATGAATGTTTTTTTTAATTTGTATTGTTTAAGTGTAGTATGTTTGATAAATTAAGGGTTTCATAGACAAAATTTTGTTCACGTAAATAAAAATAAATGTTGATGTTGATATTACGGTACTGTATATAAATATAAAAGATTTACAGCGACATACACTATGTATTTACATTTGAAGACTCAAACTACATATCATTTGTCTATGGGGCGTTTAATTTGGTCAGTGCTATGGAGGGTAGAGGTAACGAGGACTATCTAGATAAACCGAAAGCAGTTGAAATGGATTGAGGTGTGCTGAGTTACAAAAAATGGATTATTGGTGACTAGAGTAGTTAATTACATTACAGTATACAAAACTTGAACTATTCACGTAGTCCAAAAATATTTTTTAAACCTAAAATAACTGCTATGGGAAAACGCGGAGAGTGATTTTCTTTTTGTGAACTTAAAATATATTTAGTAATTTTTTTAGTGTTAACTGTCATAAAACTTTTTAAAACAGTCAGAATTAATTTTTTAAATACAAAAATGTTTTTAAAATTCACCCGGCTGCTACAGTATCGTTACTACAATTGAACGCATTTCAACGGACACTTTTCATACACAGAGATAGTTCTCCTTACCTCTACCTTCCATAGTCGGTGCCTAACAGTGACGTTATTATTTATTCAAGCGTCGTCGTTGTATATAATTTGTTTTTGGTATTGTGATTTTTTTTATTTTTCGATTTTACACCTTTTAATCACAAAGTCGAAATGTTCGATCCTGCGACCTTTAAGTTTCGAAAAAAGGAATGATCTTATTTATTTTTATATTTCTTATAAAAATCACAGTGTGCGCTTGATTTTGAAATACGTAGAATAGATAAGGATCATATAAGATATACAAACGCTTTGAAGTGCTTGGATTTTAAAGTATTTTTAAAATATGGACGAATGTAGACGAATGAATGTGTTTTTGTGCTTGTCTGTATTTTACTCGGTAGATGTGATCATGACAGTAATATTTTATTTTATATATTATATTAAATAACTATCACAAATATTCAAACTCGGGCCGTCGACATTTTTTGTAATGACAGAATTCCTAAATTAAAAAAAAACATTGTTTCCATTTTATATAAAAATTATGGTATTTATATTTGTGTTTTGTTCTTCTTCTAATTTTTATTCTTGTTCCATAATGTATAC
>DWHP01005887.1:0-11689 GCA_018247895.1 Parnassius honrathi | reverse complement strand
TGCAATTTTATTCATAATACTGTAAAAGAAATATGAAATATGGTATTCCTGTTTTTGAAAATATTGGACTGACAAATTTACATGGATTGAAAAAAATTATAACATAAAGAAGACTTGGCTTTAGCCTTTATGGTTTTTGAAAAAATGAAGAATTAAAGAAAATAAGATTTGGCTTCGGCCTTTATGGATTTTGAAGAGATGGAAAAAAGAAAAGGCTTGATTCCGGCCTTTACACTTCAAAATTCTATATATTCAAATTAAAAAAAGATAAGGCTGTATGGCTTCATTCCTTTGCCTGCTCTCTCGAGCGAATAATAAAAAGTAAAAACAACAACATGTCAATAAAATGTTTTCATTCACTGTCGTAAATGCAAAGTGCTTTGAATTTGGGTTCATTATTCAGATATGTACGTTAAAAATTTTTAATGTGTAAAGCCTAACGTTGTTTTAAGTTATTCCTTCAAGTATTCATTTTACAGTAATGAATAAAGATGTTTGGCTATAGCAAGGAAGCAGTAAGAGTGAAAGTCAAGGTTTGTATTGTTCGCGTCTAAGATCACTACTCTTAATAAGAAAAGTTGAATAAAGTTGTTTATATAAATTCAATTTAGTAGTATTCATTGGATTGTGTTATTGGTGGGATAAGTACTAATTAATCATTTGAATTTTATTCCATGTTTGTATTCACCGACGCCACGCATCTGCTAGCATTTACAGTTAAATTTTGCCTGTGTTTTTGACAGAAATGTGAAGGGAAGCTTCAACCTGAATTAAGGAAATTTTCTGTGGATCCCCAAATCACTTCATTAGAAGTGTTACAAAGCATTTTAGTTAAAGCATTTGATATTAAATCTGATTTCACACTATCATTTAGAACCCTAGATGACTATGGCCAGGAGGTTTACTTACCACTTCTTTCTGATTGGGACCTTGATGCTGCTTTTCTCAAGTAAGTTTTTTTTATTATGTTCTTGTTAATAAAGCTTAAACTTTCATATTAATTCTTAATGTATCTAAAGTATATTAAATAATATTATTTAGAATATGGTTTAGGACTAGAATAGTACTTATTAAAACTGTGATGATGTATTAATATTAGAGATTGGTTGACTAAAGTGTCTGGAAATCATCTTGAAAAATACCAGTTAGTCAGACTAGTCAGTTAAGCCAACATTATTATTAGATAGTTAAAAATTCGTAAGGAAATTAGAGCGAGTAAAAGTGAGACCAGTTGGTTCTAAGAAGAATACTAGACAGTTCATTACTGGGACCGGTGCTGTACATTTTGTAGGATGTAGATATATTGAAATGTATTTAAGACTGTAAATATCACATCTATACTAAATGACATTCAAGTGTTTATTCAAAGTTTATCTATCAACCCCAAAGTTATGAAGACTGTACTTAAACAGATAATTCTGAACTTATAATCTTATGAAAACCATAGCTAGAAAAGCAACCCCGGGCCATAACTGAGCCACCACCATGCTTGATTGTTGGGACTACACAGTCTGGCATCATCTTTTCTTGGTCACTGCCTTGAATGTAAAGTCTTTGTTTTGAGCCGAATAGCTCAAACTTGGATTAATCGGTCGAAAGAACTTTTTTAAAATCTTCTTCAGTTCAACCTTGTTGGGCAAGAGCCCATTGCATCTGTTGTTTCTTGTTTTGTGGCCTAAGCAGAGGTTTTCGAACGGCGTCAAGACCATAGAATTTCACATCTCTCAGTTGCCGCTTTACTGTTATCTATGATAGAAGGTTTAACTCGGATTTTGTTTACATCAACGCTGATTTCCGGTGTTGTTAAGCGTCTATTTCACTTGCTGGTAACAACAATAAAATGATCTTCACTTGACATGGTAGCTCTCGGCCTTCCCAAGCGTTGAAGATCTTGGAAAGTGCCTGTCTCCTTGTATCAACTTATTGTGCCATGAACACTTCACACACTTCGATAACTTCAATTGTAAAGCAATCTCACGTTTGGATTTGCCTTTATTATGTAAAACAATGATGGTAGAACGCACTTCACTATTAGTTTCATGTGCTTTTCCCATTTTAAGACATCTTCACTGTAGAAACCACAAGTTTAGACCAATTGAGATTGTTTGTAAACAAAACCACATACACTCAGGTAATAATAAGTCAGAAACTAAATAATCCTAATTATTGACCAATGGGAAACAAAAGCAAAGCAATTAGTCCATCATAAAAATATTATTACGACTCTACCACCTGTCTCTAATGCAGTGTTTGTTGGTGTTTGAAAACAATAATTGTTTAATGTCTCATAACTTGAAAGTGAATAAAGTAATGATTTATTAAGATATTCAATATTAACTATAGAATATGCAGGTGTACATTTCTTTTATTTATCTTATGGGATTTCATTACAATTTATAGATAATTATGTTGTTTAAATGTGGTCTTAAACTTTTGGCCGGCAGTGTATATCAGACAAAGAGTTACAGGCCATTCTCACTAGCCACTATAATAGCTAATATGCTGGACAGTCTGCTTGACAGATAATTGAAAAACCTGAACTATTCACAGAGAACACATTTTTTAAGCTTAATCAGACTGTAAGGTACTACACAGATAGATAGAAAAACACCAGTATATGCTTGTTTTTTAGATCTATCAAAAGCTTTTGATTTAGAATTTGAAACGGGTCATCAAATTTAAATACCTAGGTCATTGTGTGACAGAGGACTTAAATTATGATATATATAGAAAGGGAATGCAGGGTGTTGGCAGTTTACTGTAGTATGCTGGCCTTACATGTTTGCACAATGTGCTAAAGAAGTAAAAGTAATGCTTTTCAAAGTCAGTGCTTTTATACATGTAGTTTGTGAGTTTGCATGTCCAGTATAACAATGCATTCAGGGTTCTGTTAGGATTGCTGCATTATTATAGTACCTCTTCTAAGTTTGCTGATGCACACATGTATGGCTTCATTCCATTATTCATAATAGGTCTGCTTTGTTACTGAGTTGACTGTGTACCTCTACCAACAGCATCCTGAAGACACTTGCTGATAGGTGGAATTCTGCCATTATGAGGCACTGGTTGAGCCTACATGTAAAAAGATAAATGTAGTGTACACATAGTGTTTAATTTGTTGATGTTGTTCTTTAATGTTTTCTTTTATCATAAATACTAATATTAGTTTATAAGAATATGTTATTGCATCTCCATGGACTAAGTCCGAATAAAAGTGTATTTTTATTATTATTAAAAATTGAGTTCCTAGTCTGAACGTAATTGTTTGGTTCTTGATACAAATAAATCCAAATTTAAAATTATAGGTACAAAAGTCAAATAAATAATGTGGTAAAAAACTGTTAATTTGAGTTGAATTAGCAA
Source organism: Parnassius honrathi (assembly GCA_018247895.1). NCBI lineage: Eukaryota > Metazoa > Arthropoda > Insecta > Lepidoptera > Papilionidae > Parnassius > Parnassius honrathi. Next base: position 8,326 of record DWHP01005887.1, on the reverse strand, counting down.
ATTCCTTAGTACCAAAATGAGAAAAAGAGCATAGTGCTATATATTAAAATTTTGACACATATTTAATTTCCCTCTGTCATCTCTTACAACACTTATGGGCCAATATGAGATGGCGTATTTTCACCACCACTACATTGTAGAGTACTGCAACAGGGCATATCATATATTATTATGAAAGTTGTATTAAAAAATGACAGTTCATTCAACTTAGAAAATGATAAATTAGTACTAATGGCAGCTTTGCTTGATATTTTCACGTAAAATTCGGTTTAATTATTAGTATTATATTACACTAATATAAAGTACAAACTTGTTAATTAGTACCACCTATATATTCCTATAGTTTTTTAATTGTTATGTTATTCAAATAAATTTTCCTAATACCTATGATAATATAATAATTATGTATTTTACTTTATTCTCTTTATTTTTTGTGGGCTTACATATGCTAAATATTCAGAGTTTTTCACTGACTAGTCAGTGTGTAGTCGACCCATCTCTTAATTAATACGTCAAATGTTAGAGTTTTTAGATGTGGGAATAACTCAAGCTTAAAAGTGGCAATATTTAAAGACTCAACTTTCAAGGACACACTGAAGATATGTTTGTAAAGGATGTTTCTTGATAATTATTTAGTTATATTATATTTAACCTTGCTGTGTAAATACTTTTTTTATAAAATATTTTCCTTATAGGGCTCATAATATAGCTCTAACTCAGAGATCAGAACCATGTGTGCAACTCAAAGTGGATATGAAGCCTTTTGCTGAAGCGTCTGAGGACTGGGAGCCTCCTTCAAGTCCATCACCTATTACAAACCAGATTAGCAAAGAACAGCCAACAGTTTGTCCAGCATCACAACCAATTGAGAAACAAGAGTCACAAACAGGTTTTCAAGGATTAATCATGAATCAAGTAAAACATAAATTTTATTTTAGCTTTAAATTTTTCTAAAAGTAGTAATTCCACTATCCAAATAAAATAAAGTAGAGATATATTCTTGAAAAGTATGATGTGAACATATTATTTTTAAGAAAGTCACCACCACTATGAAAGTGTTGAATATTTGTGCCACTATTACTATTTATTATTTATTAGTATTACTGATTATTGTATCACAACTAGACTCGAAAAAAATATTTCCTGTTTTCACATACATTTTGGCCCTATATAGAATTCAAAATCATGACAAATTGTTGGACTAGGTTAGGCCAACTTTGAGTCAATGGACGGATCCAACTCAACTCTGTAGCATTCAGGAAACTAGGACACTTCTTTTCCTCTTGTAATCCGCAAAATTTTAAAACAGAGTGTACAACCAGTGCGTGTTGTCATTTATGACATATGGAACTGAGACATGGTTATCGTTGAGATGTTGGCTATATGGGGATGTATATAGACAGGGTTATGCTCTGTGTTTCTCTGTGATATAGAATCCAAACCAAAGTAACTGACATAGTCCGACAGATCTGTAAGCTGAAGTCGTAATGGGCCGACCATATAGCTCGAGCAACCGATGAAAAGGTAAAGTTCGGACTTGTACGGATTCGATGAATGTAAATGGTTCATGATCGTGTTTTGTGGCATTACTTGAGGAGGAGGTCTATGATCAGCAGTGGATTTGTGAAGGGCTGTAATGATGAATGGCTAAGTAATCTATATAGTAAGTTTTCTTTGTTACTTGAAAATGCTTACGTTTTTTGCTAACTTTTATTTCTAAGCCAGTGCTTTACTGCAATCCCACCCGATGGTAAGTGGTAATGCAGCCGAATATGACAGGTGGATGCTGTCGCCCATAAATATCTACGTCTATCCTCGATTTAATTCTAATCAAAATGCTGAAGATGGAATGCCTCATTTCCAGTAATTACTCTGGTTCTCTACACTCACCATACGAAACGCAGTGGCATTGAGTTGCTATTTTATGCTGGTATTCTGTGAGAGCGTGGTTCTAACCTCATTTGTTTCATTATTGTTACGACCAACACGACCATAACATAGTTGCAACTTCGCTCTACCAAGTAAAAATACAATTTCATAACCCATAATTTTGCTTTTCCTTATACTCAGTATGTTGACAGGTTGAAAAAACATTTAACATAGTATCAAGGGCACTGAATTTGTATGAAGACCCCAATACTCCACCTCGTCCACCTCTCAATGACATCGAGTTTAGGGCTTTCCTTGATGCTGTAGGACAGATAACAAATACTACCAAGTTACGGGAGGTTATATATTGTGGTGGAATTGAACCAAGCTTAAGGTGACTAAATATGTACTTTTATTCTATTTTAATTCTTAATTTTACTATTTTATTTCATAATTTGATTTTGAGCTATGTACTGTAATAAGTAAATATATTAAATGAGCTATGTACTGTAATAAGTAAATATAGATAAAATTAAATTTTATATTAAAGTATCTACAACATACAATTAAATGCTTATTCCATAGTAATAATAGCATAATGATTCTACTGTATTAAGTGAAATAGACACTGTTTCGTACTGCTAAGTAATAAGTAAAAATTAAATTTTATATTAAAACATCTATAACATACAATTAAATGCTTATTCCATAGTAATAATAGCGTAATGATTCTACTGTATTAAGTGTAATAGACACTGTTTCATACTTTCCCTTAAAAATATTCTATTCTTAATTATATTCCTCTTCTGAGCATTACACATGCTGTACAAATAGAATAGGTGAGTCAGCATTGCCATGGCAATACACTACCTGATTATGTTCTGCCAATCAAGCTTTATGAGTCACCACTTGTTAGGGTACGCCAATTCAAATACTTAGGTCATATTATCACAGAAAACAAATAAGGATGATGCTGTCATAGAAAGAGAGCGCTGGGCGTTTCCGGCCAGAGCAAACATGTTGGCTCTCAGATTTGCTCGTTACTCAACACATGTCTAGGTTATACTTTTTAATGCCTACTCCACTTCAACTGTGTCTGTGGTCAACTATATTCAAAAGTCGTATACAGAACACAGTTATGTGTGTATCATACACATGCACCTCCCTCCACATACACGTAATGTGATTCAGTGCAAAATGTGTAAAAATATTATTAGTAATTATTGCAACAGTCTGTTTGTGAGTAATCAACGATACTGTTTTTATTTTAGAAAAGTTGTATGGAAGCACATTTTAAATGTGTATCCAGATGGTATGACTGGGAAGGAAAGAATGGACTACATTAAAAGGAAAGCCAATGAATATTATGCTCTCAGATCTCGATGGAAAGACTGCATCCAAAAGGGAAAGGTATTTATTTCTACTGATGTTGGAAAAATGTCGTAACTGTCTACTTTACCAGACGGACACAGGCCAATGCTATGCTAGACATGGACCTGTCCCATTGTAGGAAGTATTTGTTGTAGTTGACAAGCTTGGCAGTATCAACGGGAGGTCTTCACCTTTGACACTCCTTATACCCAGACGAGCTACTGTTGCCAGTGTGGGTATTTTAAAATTGTTGTTTAAAATGGTAATTTAAAACGGCCCCTGAGCTTACCATGATTCTTATAAATTCAGCTCGTAACTAATAACGTAATACTTAATACTGACTACTATTTGACAAGCTTTCTCAATACGCTGCTGGATCCCTTCTAAATTCATCTGAAAACAACTAACAACATAATACCTTTATTTAAAAACAAAAAAGTGCAAGGCATAGTGTATCAAAAAAATGAATTTTTTTTCATTTATTTCTTTTTTAGAGGCTTTTACATTATGTGGAAATCAATTTTTAAGTCCCTCTTTGGGTTTATTTAATTAAAAAATAATCAATACGGGTTCCCAACTTCCGAAGATATTGCGTAACATATATCCAAAGAATGAAATCAAATTGTAAATCACATTTTCAGTTTTTTGTGTTTCACTTTTAGGTTAATTCGGATTTAACTTATGTGACGAGTATGGTCAGGAAAGATGTTTTACGGACAGACAGGCATCACAATTTCTACGCTGGCAGTGACGACAATCAAAATATTGCTTCTCTTTTCAATATATTAACAACGTAAGTATTTGTACTTAGAACTGTACTAAGAATACCACATAGAAATTAGAAATATTATGTACTGCTTTAATTTTTAAACATGATTAGTACCAAAATATAACTGCTAGTAAATAAACGTTTTTTTACAGATACGCATTATATCACCCTACAGTAAGCTACTGCCAAGGTATGTCAGATTTGGCCTCTCCATTACTAGTTACTATGGGCGATGAAGCTCACGCCTACATTTGCCTCTGTGCTCTCATGACAAGACTGTATCCCAATTTCTTGCTCGATGGTGAAGCAATGACACTTAAGTTTAGCCATTTGACAGAATCGTTACAAGTGTACGACCCTGATTTTTATAACTATCTAAAATCTCAACAAGCCGATGATTTATTATTTTGCTATCGTTGGCTGCTTTTAGAAATGAAACGTGAGTTTGCTTTTGATGATGCTTTAAGAATGTTAGAAGTATTATGGGCATCATTGCCACAAAAAACTCCGTCTATAGAGTTATCCCTTAAAGACAAAGAATTTGATCCCACAATGGATAAAGACATTGATCCTCCTCCTTTAAGCCCTTTGGTGAAAGCTCCTCGAGAAAACGCTTATACTAAAGTCTGTGCAATGCGACGTCAAAGCTCAAGTTTCAGTTTATCAAATATAAAATCGCCAAAGCTTGTTACAACCAAAAAAACTAATTATAGTCTAGATGAAAATATAACTCGTAAAATTTTAACAAACACATCACTTAAACATACTAAAGATTTTAAAAGTCTTGATGATGCAGTTCTCCCAAATGAAAAAGCACCTAGAGATCGCAATGAAAGTGGAACCAGGGCGGATAATTCCAATATTAAAGATTTTAAAGTTTCATCTCGAGGTAATATGAAAAGCGTGCCTGAACATGATAAATCTTCAGATATAAAGAATGTTAGTATTTCCGATTGGTCTAGCGCTGAAAACTTAGTAAACGGCACGTCACTTACGGATGTTAAAGATACACCTCTAGGAAACCAAATCCGTTTATTAAGAGACAAACTATCCATACATAATAATAGATTCTTTTCATCTTTAGACAAACTTGATAACTCTACTGTATCTGACTCAAATAAACCGAAAGTAAAAATGATAAAGAATTTGAATGAATTTCTAAATTTCGCTACTGGGACTAAGCCTGACGGTTTCAAACACGAAAAGTTGCAGCGAACACAATCAACATTAGAAAATTCAACTTCCAAGGAATGTCCAAAAATAACGTTTACAAGAACTTCTTTTGACGACGATGATTTAACAACACAAATAAATAAATCACAAAAAAGCAGTAGAATATGTAAACCTTTTCTGTCTGATACTAACGACGGAAGCAGTCCAGATGATTCACAAGAATATTACCCGATGACCACATCTATGACGAGAGAATTAAGACTCGAACTTGAACATTTAGATCGTCAAGTTTTCGGGCCATCTTATGTGAACCGACGTAGCATGATATGTGACTCCCCATCTGAATCAACAAGTACTGATGAAAAACTAACAAATAATTACACCGAACAGAAATCAGAATGCGTCACAGCTTTAGAGATACAAACGGAAAAAATTGAAACTTATGAAGTAATGAAAAAATCACCGTTATTTGAAACTATAAAATCTAATGCCAGGAGTGCAGAAGATATTTATCTTTGGGAAAATCCACTCCACAGAAATACACCCACGACTCGTACTACCGCAAGCTGTCCGCAAACTCCCGACGAACAAGCAGAATTGGACTTTGACGGAGATACTGGAGAAATTTTTGAAGAACATTCTGGCAAAAAGTCAATAACACCAATTCGATTGTTAAGGAAAAATCATTCACTAGAACCTCAAGATTTATGTCGCGATAACAATAAACGATCCGAAGTGCATTCCAGCGAATCGGAGTCTTCTGAAAGAGAAGGTGTAGAATCTACTAATACAGGGACTTTGAAGAACAATCATCATGCAGCCAACGTTAAATCTCATAAATTTTTCTCGAACATGTCCCACGAATTGGAAAATGCAAAACGAAACTGTGAATCGCTTCTAACCGCTAAACAATCTAACTTACATAGTGTAGCATCGACAATAAATAATTTTCAGAAAAAATATGAAGTGTTCAAACCTCCTATTCAAAGACCAACCGCGTTCAGTTCGGTATGCGGTGAAAACTCTACTAAAATCAGTATAAGCAGTCTTCCATCACCAACTGTATTTGGAGGAGGCAATCCATTTTTAATGTATCTTTGTCTGACAGTTTTACTGCAACACAGAGATTACATCATGAGAAATCGTATGGACTACAATGAACTTGCAATGCATTTCGATAAAATGGTTCGAAAACATAATGTAAACAGGGTATTAAACCAGGCGCGACAAATGTATGCTATATATTTGAAACAACAAGCACATAAGACTGGCGATGTATCTACTTAATTAGAATTATTGTAAGCATCAAGATCTCTATAAATAATTTGCTCATAAGTTGATATGTTAAATAATTACTATTAAAACACCAGTAGCATATAAGATTATTAATATGATATGTTTATTGTTTTTGCCTTTTACATTCAAAACAACAATGATAATGTTAAGAAGTATTATTTTAATCTTAAAATTTATTTGAGTATTTGTTTTTAAATTACACATGTAAAAACTTATTAAACAAAAAAGTTTATTCTATTGTTATATGTACATTTTGTTTAATATTCCTGTGTAGTATGCCCAAAGATACTAATTGTGATATTATTTGCATTTATATGAGGTATTATTTTTATAAGCGACGATTGTTATACAATAATAAAATTGTTGCACAGTGCTCCAAGTAATATTTTAATACATCAAAGGACGTAAATGCCAAGCAATCAAGTATTTTACGAAGTATTTGTTAAATCACAATAATTATGATATTCCTAGTCATTCCGAATTGAAATTACGCTGTACTTAATATATTCAAATTTGCTTGCAATGCTTTATTTCATATTTAATGCAGCGTATGTATATTCAAACTATGAACTCAAAAAAATGTTATGTAAATAAAGTACTTATTAAATTTTTTGTTGTATTTTGTTTAGTATAAGACGATATGCTAACTTTTTCGTTAAACGCCAATTGTATAAAATAACCAGCCGTCGACGGGCAGCAACGCTAAATGTGCGAGACGTCTAGTACTACAATCTCTAATCCGCCTACCAAGCGTGATGATTAAGGGAAATCCTCTCTAACCAAGGGAGAGAACCATAGTTAGCAATCGACTTTTGCAGGCTGATAAAAAAAGAAAGTAAGTTCTTAGAATCTCAATCGTTCTATTCGTAAAGGCCCGGCTACACGCTCAATCTTGAACAAATTCCAATTTTCGAGCAAGTTTGTACGTTAAGCCGGCAAAACGGTATACCGTGCAAATGACCTGCACAAATGCTTAATTTGCTCAAACTTGAGTTGCACAAGCAAGCATGTACGTTAAGACGGCGTGTGATGCCACACATGTTCTTTGAGAAAAATTGGTACAAACTGCACATGCAAGACGCTATCGTGTGGACGTTGTGCACAATCTTATTAGCGCAAATTTTTGTCGCTGCGTGTTGCCGGAGCCTAAGGCAACTACGTAATATTTTGTAGACTATAATGTCGGGCCGTAATCAGGGGCGGTTGCAGTAAATTTTATAGTTCTGTCCCCGCCGCCACCATGTTATTTTAATTGCAATTTTAAGTGCTGATTTACCACGTGTTCAGCGGTGACGAAAAACGTGAGGAAACCTACATGTCTGAGAAGAAGCATGATGTCGGAGACATAAAGAACCGCCGTTACGTATAATGATTTACGTGCCCTAAATAATAGAACTTTTAGAAATGAGAGGAGGCATGTGCGTAGGAGTAGGGGGTAAATATACTGGATGACTTTTTTTGCCGTCTGGAAAAAAATAGGGTGTAACATGAGAACGGAGTAGAAGCCTATGGCACTGATATTTTGCAAAAAATAAAAAATTGAAATAAATTATCAATCGAAATTCAAATCATATCCACCCTAGCTTGTGACCCTGCGAAGTGACAAGGTCAAAGATGCCTACTAAATTTGTTGTTTTATTGCCGTTCGTAAAGTAGGGTGGGTAACATTTGAATTTCGATAGATTTTATTTTATTTATTTATATAACTCAAAATTTTTGTTTTTAGTTTTTGTAAAATATCCGTGCCATAGGCTTCTACTCCGTTCACATGTTCATCATCATTACAGCCCTTCACAAGTCCACTGCTGAACATAGGCCTCCCCCAAGTAATGCCACAAAGCACGGTCC
>DWHP01005886.1:0-11689 GCA_018247895.1 Parnassius honrathi | reverse complement strand
GTCCATCTTTGACATAGATTAAATTAACACCGTTTGATGCGAATGATGAATGTACATGTCAGTTTTTTTATATTTGAGTACCTCTTTCCTTCATTCTTTAACTTCTATAGCTATGTACCCAATCATTGGGGAATTCCATTGAAAGGTAATTCAGAAAGTACATTTGAAGACTTTTTGTTACAAAGACTTGTAATTGATTGTGAGGTTTTATATCACCCAAACACAAAAATAAAAATAGTTTTATCATATAAACATGTAAATACTGAGAACAAGCACAATCTAGTTGTACTAGTTACTTTACTCCAAAGAGTCAGTAATTCCTTCACGAGGCAATGTAAGTGTACGCTTTTACAGCAGTCTCAGAAAATATACAGGACCTTAATTAGAAAGTTTAAAATTTTACTGAGCAAAATTTACTTGATGAGTGTTATTTTGTACTACTAAAAACACATGATTGATATGAACCACTTATGAGCTTATTACACTCGTAGCGTATCGTATATTATTTTATTCTATTAAATATAAACATGGACCATATAATTAAATAATAATATGATTGAGACTGACAATAGATACAGATGTCGATTTGCAACATTCGTATCTTTCGTCTTTTTTGCTGATGCTGTACATGGCTCTTTATTTTAAAGAAAGCAAATGCAATTTTTTAAAGGTCACACATATGACGCTTGGTTGGCGATTCGGTTAGAGATAGATTTTGGTAGAGCCGAGACCTTCGCTTTAGTAATTATGAAAATTATAATATTCTTATTACATGTCTTACAGTGGTTTGCCCCTAGGCATGTATCCTAATACATATATTTTTAATACGGGTTTTCAGAAATTAATTTTAACGTTATTCCGACGTATCTGAATAATCTAATATTTCGTGGACATGAGGAACCGATGACATTACAATAATTTCATGACTACGACCTTGTATTCCCAGGATTAAGGATCATTACAGCTTCATTATCAATGCGTGTTGTTTAAGTTTTCTTTAACTCTAATATTATTTTATTCTGCACTTATACTAAATAATCTGGCGTCATGTTTTGATTCATTGATGACCTTGAGAAAACAGACGTTTAGTAGTCTGCAAACTAGAAAAAATAAACAATTTAAAATTGCAAAAACTTAATGCGCCTCGTTATAAAAACTATAGAGTATCTCATCGTTCTAAACATCATACACAATTCAAATATTATGTTATGACTTGTGAGAACGAACATAAATATTGTTGAGCTTTAAGTAAGTAAGTAAGTTGTCTAGATTTTTTGTACGTGGTAAAGCGATGTTGCAGCTATATTATGGTTGTAGCACGAATGGATGTCCACAGCGTAAAATAGCAGCTTAATTCTGCTATAATTAGTATGGTAAGTGTAGAGACCCATTTTACTAGAAACGAGGCATTCCATCTTAATCCTCAGGGGTGAGAACGTATCTGTATTATAATTCTTATTCGAGCATATATGTAGATAAACATATAGATATTTGGGCCACAGCTTCTACTTCAAGTTGACCGTGTGCCCGTTTGTCACACCTATTTTATAAAAGAAATTATACGTGGTAGAGCCACACCGCATCTATATTATAGTTGTAACATGAATAAGTCGGCTCGACTGGGGTAGGACCATAGAATACCAGCGTAAAATAGTAGGTTAATGCTGCTGTGTTTTGTATGGTGAGTGTAGAGAACCAGAGACCCTTTTTTACTGGGAACGAGGCATTCTCCGCTAACTATGTAACGACTTAGTGAACAGTGTGGCAGAGTTGACGCATTTTGTAATAGAAAATACTTATGTTCAGTAGTAGACTCATTCATCATCATCAGAAGTTCACAGCTGAACAAAGGGCTCCCTATATATTCCTGGTGGATATTTGCCATAGTTGAAACGCTTGCCACACGATTAGGCAGCAGCAGATTTTTATTTCGAGTTGTTATTACAACTGCTTCTGCCCATTACCTGTTTCCTTCTGATGATAGAGAGTAGTTGAACATGTTATCGCGCCACCACATGGCATGTAGTCGATTCATTTTAACTACGTAAAATAATTTAGTTATACTTCCAAGGAAGCACAACCGTGTTACGATAAGTAGTCAGAGGTGGGGATTCTGAGTTGAGTTTCAAAATGAAGAAGGATATATCAGACAAAATAATGGTGCGTGTCGGCGCCGACGCGCACATAATCCGTACTTAATGTTGCCCTCTCTAACTCTTCAAGCTGCTTCCATTCTCCTTGGCACACTCCTAATAAAGTTATCAATAAAATCTTAAGAGATTGCGTTCCATTCTTCCTGCAATGCCTATTCAAGATCTCTTAAATTAACAAGGCAGGATTGCTTTTCTCTATTTGTCTTCTAAGCTTACCCTATATATGCTCTATTAATCCAAGTTGGGTTAAGTTGGGCTAAGCTGACCACCCCAAAGCATTGATTTCAACGGTTCGAAGATATTCGACGAAGGGGTGCATTATACAAAAACAAATCAATCCCCACAAAAGCGGCAAATGGACCTACAATTTCTTCCAAAATCACAGTTACATTTCGTTCCGCTGTTAGAGACATATTCTCAATGATGCGGAGTTCCGTATGTGGGGGCATTTGGGGGAGGGATACAAATACCTCCCCAAACCATAACTGACCCCCCTCCTCTCTCCTAGAATGCGCTAATCTTCTGTGAGAGCGTGGTTCTTCCCCGGTTAGCCGACCCATTCGTGCTACAACCACAATATTGCTATAGTGTGGCTCTACTACGTATAACGCAATACTTTATCAAATTTCTATAGCCTCCTCTTCGAGTAACAGTCTAGTTCAAGTTGCCAATATAGAGAAAATAGCGTGGCTTCTTGGGAGGATAAAACTTTGTTGGATGGCTGGTTCAAGTACAACAGTCGAATTCTGATATTGCAATGATGAGAAGGAATCTACTGTTAAGCTGTATTGGGTTTTTATTACAATAAATAAGTAAAAAATGTAAATATACTTAAACATTAGTGTTCTAGTCCTCCAGTTTGTATAATTTATTTACGGCAGACGAGTTGGCAGTGGAAGATACACATCAAAATGTGGTTCCCCTGAGTGAAGCAGAAACAACGAAACTCCACGGGTATCCTTTTTTCTATTTATTTCGTACAGTGAAAGATAATTCAGCTATTTTTAAATTTATAAATATATGCTGTGTCGTAACTCATAACCTACTGTCGCTGAAATTATATTCTATACGACTGATTTGACTGCCTCATTGGTCTAGAGGTGGTAAACACGGTTTCTGTCCATGAGCTGCCGGGTTCGAAACTCAAGTTGGGCCAATAGCAGCGCGAAGTCAGTAGCAGTAGCAGCAGTTGGCAGTGTTCCACGTCCATGCCTCGGGAAGCACGTAAAGCCGTAGATCCCGCGCCCGATATCTCTCCTTGAGGAGAGTGCACCGGTGCTTGTGCATACATTCGGATACTATAATCCTGTCCTGCGCATATGGCTAGTCTCCATTGTCACTTGCCGACGTGATCGAAATTCGATCTGGAGGACATTATTATTATTATACTTGACATATATATTTACACCAATAAAACTTTAACAGGTAATTTAATTGTCCCACTCCACACTCCCACACTCTATACGAAGGTGTCCATTTATCGTTCATTAAAAATTAAAACTCAGTAGTCACGTTAAGGGCTGTAAAAAAGGGCCTCCAATATACTGCTTCACCCCTAGAAAGACAGGTGCATTATGATGTTATTTTATGTAGGGTTATTTGTGAACCTGATCCTTTCTCTATAAGTCGGCTCCATTTGTGTTACAGCAATAATCATCTGGCTACACCACGTGAACATGTAATGTCTTCTTCTTCTTCCTGGCTATTGTGCCAATTGGGGTTAGCCCTCCTCGTAATCTTGCGCCACATCGTACGATTGTGGGTTGTGCTTTCTGACATGTTAGCAGATTTCAAGTCGTTTTTAAGTGTTTGTAGCCAGGTTATTGGTGGTCTTCCACGGCCTTTTTTCCTCTCTTCTATGTCCACAACTCTTTTAGTTATATGGTTATCATCCCGTCTCATCACGTGTTGATACCAGCGTAGACGGTTTTCTCTAAGTTTTTCGTGCACTATAGCAACCATAAAACTACCACGAATATAATCGTTTCTTATTTGATCTATTCTAGAAATTCCACCAGACCAACGTAGCGTTTTCGTCTCAGGGACGTGAATTTTCTGTTCATTTATCTTTCTCATCGTCCGGCACTCAGGTCCATATAGCAGAACAGGACTTACAGCTCTTTTGTATACATTGTATATATTGAAGATGGATGAGATTAAGAGTATCCTTAACCGACGAGTATGTATGCGTATATATGGATGGAAAGGAGGCGAGAGAAGTGTCACTACATCGGATTTGTTAGACCACAAACCGATTTTTTTCAAGGATGATTCACGAGGCTATTTAAATCAAAAACATCCTAATTTCAATAGAGAAGATGGCTGGGTGCTATCATCCGCTTGGGATAATATGATTATTAAAATTGAATCCCAACCCAAGCACACAACCGCAAGACATCAATGTATTGTAAGTTCATACTGTGTAGATCAGAACAAAAATTAATAATTTTGATCTGTGGGAAACCGCGGTTAACTGTGACATAGGGACATCGAACACCTTATTTCCCCTGTGACCATGGCATGGGTGTTGTAAAGTGCTCAAACTTCGGAAATATAAACAATTTAATATACGCAGTAAAATCCATAAAAACTAGTTTTATTTAAACGAGAGAGGTGCGTTAGGACTACGGACTACCCCTTTAGGTGACAGGCGTAAGTGTTTATGTATTTTTTGAGTGTTTTAAGTAAAAAGTTTTGGAAATTTTGATTAAAAACAAGATAAATTATTTTAAACTATATATTATGTTTTATTTTTACATACATATACACGTACATATAGACGAATTATCTATTATCACATTGAGAAATTTTGAGCCAATTACGCTAGGGCGTAGCTGGAGCATATCCCTTCAATTTTTGAGTAACGATGAATGTTTAACGTCTGGAAAATAAAAAGAAAAAAATTATAGAAGTTATACAGTGGCATCTTACTTCAATCACGGAATATTGCTTTAACTGCGCAGCAGTTATACCACTAATGCTGTTAGTTACCCCTACAGACTATAAACAGTCCATTGCTGAACGCTTGGCAGTCGGGGTATCAACCGCAGTTTTTTATTATTTTCTTTTATAAGAAAGAAGCTGGTGCCCATCTCCTGGTTTCTTTCCCTCTGTCATCTCATAGAACATCCACGGGGCGACATTCGATAGTGCTTACATTGCCACTGTACTGTTAGCTGCTCAGTTCTTACACTATTTATTTACGGGTCTATACTCAGGAATAGGCTCTTCCTTGGTTTACACAATCCGATTTGGGTAGTTGACAGCATCATTAATAAAATAATCCATTATAATTTGTATTTGCTAATTTGATTAGTATCGCAAAACATTTTCGATTTTCCATTATATTTTTTTTTCTTTAAGTATTTTATATATTTAAATAAGATTTGACTAAAAATGATGGGGTCTTTACACTATAATGTCTTATAATTTCTATTGAAATGTTTGTTTTACTTAGTTTTTCAATTGACTAAATTGTCTTAAACCTAATTAACGCTTATACGATAAAATCGGAGATCGGCTGACATACACCGTTGGAAGCGTTGATGTTACCTATTAAACCTATTATCGTAAGGCACTCTAACCACTAACGCGATTGTCACAAACAAAGAAAGGACTCAAGCAAATATTTTGCTGTAAGAATATTTAGATAAGTAAATACATATAATAGAATAAAATTGCGTAGAATAACTATATGACGAAGCTTAAGGTCGCCCAGCGAGCTATGGAGAGGATTATGTTTGGAGTATTTTTGCATGATAGAATCCGTATCTACAGAAGAACCAGAGTAACCGACGTAACGTGATGGTTAAGAAAGCTTAAGTGGCAATGAGCCAGCCATACGTGTAGCTTAATATAATATAGCTAACATAATATATATACCAATAGCCGAAGGGGAAGAAAAGGGAGGAATGGCTCGCCAATAAGTGGAGACGCCACTAAGTGGACCTGATGAGACACGCTCGAAGTTGATGGATGCGGATGGCTCAAGGCCATGCTTTGTAGCATTACATAGGTCTTTGTTCAGTTGTAAACTTGTGAAGGGTTGCATAGTGGTGCTTATGTTACAAAATCTTATTTCGGCGTATATTTACTAGGCCTCACAGTGGGGACTTGTTGAAGTGATACCATAGCTTGTCTTTCAAATAACGCTTTGTGGGGGTCAAATTTGAATAAGGGAAATTGCTGTTGATTTATATGAAAATATAGTTTAATAAAAAGAATTATGAAGTTATGCTTACCCGTAACCTCCTTTGTGGCCATAGCCTCCGCCAGAGCTAGCGCTTGCACTGGCCTGAGCGTTTGCACTTGAGCTTCCAAAGCCACCGCTTCCGTGTCCACCGTGGCCAGATCCGCCAAGACCGCCGCCATTGCCACCTAATCCACCTCCATGACCACCTCCGTTCCCACCGCCTAGTCCGCCTCCGATTCCACCGCCTAGACCGCCTCCGCTTCCACCGTTTAGACCACCTCCGTGGCCACCGCCGTGACCGCCTCCAAGGCCGCCACCTAGACCGCCTCCATGGCCACCTCCTAGACTGCCTCCATGGCCACCTCCAAGACCGCCTCCATGGCCACCTCCTAGACCGCCTCCATTACCACCTCCTAGACCGCCTCCTATGCTTCCGCCGATTCCACTACTCCCGCCGTGGCCACCACTTAAACCGCCTCCATGGCCGCCGCCTCCTCCGAATCCACCGCCGCCGCCTCCTCCGAATCCACCGCCGCCGCCTAAACCAGCCCCATGGCCACCGCCTCCTCCAAATCCACCGCCGCCGCCGCCGCCACCGCCACCGAAGCCGGCGCTTATGCTACTTCCACCGCCATAACCTAAAACATGGTTAAAATTGTGTACTCGTATTATATTGTATTTATGTACATATTTTGTTTAGAATAATAATGCCCATATCTCTATATCTACATTTATCCTCGATTAGGAATCAATGAAGATGGAATTCCCCTTTACTAGCAAAAATGGTTTGCAGTTCTTTATATTCATTATACGACACACAGCATTATTCTACTGTTTCACGTTGGTATTCCGTGAGAGCGTGGTCTTTCCGTTGTCAAGCTGACCCATTCGTGCTGCCATACTACCACGCTGAGATATGCTTTGGTATAATTAATAGTTTTAAAACATATTGCAGCTTCGAAAATTTATCTATCATTTATTTAATATTACGTAGTACTAGGTAAATAGCCCGATAGTCGTTTTACTCTTTTCGTCGGCGTGATGAGTTTTAACTCAGAATTCGTCACATTTTGCAATTTTATTTCTGGCCACAAAATTCGTTGTCCAATGATCAGGAATTTATTTTAATTTGACAATAACACCATCTATCGGATCCTAACCATCACCCATCACCCATCGTCTTGACAAACTAAACATATCGTGTGAATATGATCTCAATCGGTGAAGTAGTTCACAAGCAACACTATCAGATGGATTATTATATCTATAACACTATATAGATAATTCTTTATTTAAAAAAATAAATATTGCCTTTAAATATTATCGGATTTGTATCATTTCGTGAGAATACAGTTTTAGAACAAACACCCCCTCCTTAAATGTTAAATTTGATTAAATCCTCGAGGATACCTATTGCAATCAGGACGTTGTATATTTAGAAAGAGAAACAGTGGAATGAATCTCAATTTTAGTGAACCTCTATTTTGAAGGTTTAAAAAAGAAAACTGTTAAAAAAAGAAAAGATATTGATTTATAATTAATATGCTAACAGATTTGTTGTAAAATAAACATATTTCAATTTTTATATCATAATTAAATGTTAAATTTCTACTCTATCGTACCTGGAGCTGCGTGGATGCAGACAAATAAGCCAAGGGCCAATGATACTACAACAAGTCGAGCCATTTTGTTAGACTGTACTGATCGCAGTCAAAGCCTCGGCTTATATACAAAGTAGCTTATGTCATGATCGGTAGAGTGTTCACAACGCTCCTAACTTTTTGCTCGTTCCACTTTTTGTTTTTATTTCTGTTGTTAAGGCATCGAGCTGGCCGAATATATTAAAGTAAGGTGGATGAACGATAATTGTTAGAGCTTTCCGTTTAGAAATAGGTATATCTGGATGTAAAACCTATTATTTTAGGACATAAATCAGACTATACAGTTTGATTCCTTTTAGATATAAGTAAGAAGTCAAAATTAGCGAAGTCCAGCGGGCAGTATATAGTTTAACAAAAGTTAATTTAAAAAGGACATATAAAAGTATTAAACAAATTTCATCAAATTTTTGTTGTTCCGATTGATTAATGTTTTAGAAAACAGTTCGCGGAAATATCTACGTAGATGTATGCACTACTGTTTAGAAGTAATTATTGATAACATCGGTAACGTCATAAATTCAATAAAATTTAATTCCCGACTCTGCATAACGTAACACAACGTTAAAATCTTGCATATGTCGTCAATTCTTTTGAAGATTCTAACTCTGACATTGGATTGGAACTCTATTATTGGAGGTTAATAGAGTGACATATTAAGCGTATAATGGCAGTGTATGAATAGCCGCTGCTCCATATCGTCCCGTGTTGCGAGAGGCGACGGAGAGAAATTGAAACAGGAGATGGGCAGCATCCTGATTTCATCTCAAAACTTCAGTTGCCAGCCCGCCCGCCAAGATTGGCAACTATGGCAATCTATGGGTGTGGCATATGTTCAGCAGTGGAATTCTATAGACTGTAATGGATGCGTCGATATAATGTTTCATATGTCGATATATTTTCTAGACCGTCTTACACTCCGTTTACCATACGAGAACCTTTCTTCCCAATCAATAATCGGTCTTGGAGCTGCAAAGTTGATGAATAAGGGTGCCCTTGTTCAGTAGTGAGCTTGTGATGGGCTGTAATGATGATGATAATGACTTGGTAATGCTTCTTCTGCTTAGACATGCGTGAGTTTGCCTATTTTTACTCATAAAAAACAACGAAAAATGTAAAACTAATGTTTAGTAACTGCTTGTAAATATAAGGAAAGGGCACTTGCAGAATATCAGCGCTGTGATTATCCCACTACATCATAATGCTAACTTGGATGTATATTTTTTGCTGCAATACCATACCTAAAAATACTTTTAATTAAAAAAATTAATTTGTGGCATTAAATAAGGTTGCTTCTCTCCTATTTTCCCTGTTGTGTAAAAACCGCAGTGCAAAAACAGGTGATAGGTCATTACATAATTCATCGGAGACTACGCTTCAATTAAAGAGGGTCCAAGTGCAAGAGTCGACACTTATGTTCAAATGATAAAGAACAAGAAATCGAGGCGTTCTATCTTAGTCCTCAGGGGTGACAACGCATCTGCGTTTTGATTCTTAATCGAGGATAAATGTCTATGGTCTACAGCATCCACTTACCATCAGGTGGACTGTGTGCTCGTTTGTTACCCTTATTCTATACAAAAAAATGTTAAACATAAACACTCACGCCTGTCACCCAGAGGGGTGGGCAGAGACTACAGACTTCCATTTGGCATGATCCTGTCACACCTCTCTCCCCTCCTCCACATTTATACATTTACGCATATATGCTCGTCGGTTAATGGTACTCCTAATTTGACCCATTTGCAATATATCGCCAAGTTGGTCGATCAACTTTCGCCTAGGGCGTTCCTTTCCTGCTCTTTCATTCACTTCTGCTACATAAATTTGCTTTGTCACTGTTTCCTCATTCATTCCAACTCTACAAGTATTCATGACTGAACCAACGAAGCATTCCTTTCCTAATCCTGATCATAGCATCATCTTGCAAATCATACTCTTCTTTTATCAGACAAAAAATGTTACTATACTGATATCTGAACAGGTGTGATGGCTGATCAGTGATCACACAGGCTTAGGACAGTAGCACTTTTGTAGGTTACGGCGTATTTTGCAGTTTCTTACATAACAATGTTTTCCTTAACCGAATTTTTAGACCTACGGAACGATGTATCCTTTTAATCCACTACTATACGCTATTTTTTTATTGAACAATGATATATATCTTTACTTTTATACGGTAAAACCAACGTTTGAATAAATATTAAAATAAAACGATGTATTTTTAACTGCTAACGAATACATTATTCTTGTGGTTTCTAATAATTGTCAGTTATTATTCTCTTTTCTGGCTTGTTATTATAATTTTAAAAGCAAGTCTTTTAATAAAGTTACGTATATTTTTTCTACAACAGTACAATTGTTATCGTTCCTAATTATCAAGTTCTTTATTTAATATCCAATAGTGTGATTGTATGTACATGTCTAACATTGAAATTCAGCCTAGCCAACTTTTTACACACATTATTTGTTTTGGCGAGACGATAATTCGCAGCTATGTTATTCCGATAATTGGCGATGTAGTCAATTTAATAAATGGTTGTTTCTAGACCGAAATGACTTATATACACAATTCTTCTGTCCGTATGTATGTTGGTGAATTCCTTCTAAACCGTATGGCCGATTTTGATAAAATTTTGTGTGTGTGATTTAGTTGATTCAAGAATGGTTTAGAGTAATATTCAAATTAGAGATTAATATATAAATAAACTAGGTCTGTTAGTATATTTATATATTATGACTTCACTGTGTTACACATTTCTTTTTAAATCAATGTATGATTTAGTTTTCATAACACCATCACCTGATACTTAGTGGATGCTGCGGCCCATAGACACATGCTATCTACTATATCTATTGCCGAATGAGAATCTAATCAATTTTCTACAATGTAACTTTTCCTTGCCGAGGCAATTTGTTGAAATCGCCATGCTTGGCGAAGCATCCTATAGGACTTTAACATCTCAGTGCCTTTAACACCGCTTTGTGTCGTAGGTCCTGCTATTCAATAAGGACAAGCTAAAAACGCCCCACTCCTAAGCACAGACCTTTTCTAATTACAGACAGGGGCTTAGGTCATGAAAGTGTGCCTGTCCCAATGCGTGTTGGCGGACTTTACATTATTTTTTTTTAATTTCTCAAACATACAGGTTGTTTTCCTTCACCATCGAGCACGCGTTTAGACAACACCTAAAATTGCAATCAACAATTTCATTGGTACACACGGTCATCGAACCTGGGTAACTCGAGTATTGTGAAATTTACAGCTAGCGTTTTTACCCTGTGGGCTCCCATGGCATTACTGCTTTTAGATATATATATCGTTGTAGTAACCAATACTTACCCTACTATAATAATTAGAGCGTTTCCTATAGTGGCCTCTCAAGGAACACACATGACTAAATGGGATGGATGCAACAAATAAATTTATAAGTGTACTAAGAACATTGGTCGAAGTTATTTAAGTTATTAGTATAATCATTGTTGCGCATATCTATGAGTATTTTTATAGTTTTAATGAATAAAACTATATTTACGGACTTTATCGCATTTAATTAACTACTTTAACTTATTTTTAAATTCCCGACGTTTCGGGTGCCGCAAAGCTACCGCGGCTACCTTCAGTTTTTTAATATAACATTATAATATTAATATAATATAAAATAAATAACATTAAAAATCTGAAG
>DWHP01005885.1:0-11689 GCA_018247895.1 Parnassius honrathi | reverse complement strand
AACATCTCGCACAATAGGGTCAAGGCTCGACCTGGGAATCGAACTCGGGAACCCCCAGGCCCGTCGCTCAACCATTTCCTGGTTCTTACGAGCCGGATTAAAATCGTGGCAATTGGCCCCACCAAATAATTAGCCTTTTTATTTTCCTTAACTTACAGAGTTTTAAACTAAATGAATTTGGATTATAATATGATTATACACATTAATATATTATGCAAATTTATATAGCTAAGGCCCCTAGCGGGTACAGGCCTCCTCCAACAGTTTCTAGGTTTTTCTCTTCTTTGCTTTCTTTGTCCAGTCGTTTCCAGCACATTTTCCTTATGTTTTCTGATTTTATTTTATCCTTCATCCTAATATTCAAGATGCTCCTTTCCATAGCACGCTGCGTCTTTTGTATTCTGTCTGTCACATTTTTTTGTAGATCCGGGTTTGTGATCCGTATGACAAGCAAGGTAGTAAATATCCATCCATGACTGTCTTTCTCAGTTTTGCAGATGTTATAATACTAAGGTATAAAGGAGAATTTTATTTGTTGCATTTTTAATATCATTACGAAGGGATTTCAAAGATATATAGCGTGTACAGTAAAAGAGGACCTGAACATATTAGACCTGCGCTGTGGAAAACTACTCCTGAGATGGATTTATTGTTGCGATTTTCGAATGTCGGTCAAACAAAGTAAATGAAAGTTATCCTTAATATTAGAAGCTGACCTGAGATCGTTTAAAATTGTATAAAACACAAGTAAAATTACCTGGAGCATCGCCTTTGACGTACTTGTAGTGCCTTTACTACTAGTAAAAGCACCCCGATTGATTTCATCGGATTATGTTTTGCAGTGAAGGTACATCATTGCTTGAAAGCATAATATTTCAAAACTTTTGAGAGGTATGGGAGAAATGAAATAGGCTGAAAATAGTTGGGCATTGTATGGTTAGGTGTCTCGGGAAAAGATTATACAAAAGCCTTTTCCCATGCAGATGGGTATTGACCGGGCTCAAAGAATAATTTACAATGTGTGTTTATGTAATTTCTAGAAGTAGTCACTCAAGTATCATAGACATCTTACTTGGAATTTCCGGAACTCATAGCAATAAAATCTGCAAGAATTGTTTACTGCATCTGTTCTATTACGTGTACTTTGTACGTGTGCAGAGAATGAATACTTTTGGTATACATTCTAAGACTTTGTATTAGCATAGTTTAACTCATAACACGTCTGTGTACCCTTATGTTTTTTTGATGACTCATTGCTTAAAACTAAGTTTATTACCGGTCAGTACTTATTTAACTGTTAACTAGGAGCATCATGAGTACTAAACGAAAACTAAGGGCTTAAAATCTACGAGAAAAAATAAAATAGGTCTACGAGGTAAAACGTAGCATGAAGAAAGAACGACAGCTCAATGCGAATTAACGATGTTTTCCCGAATGAAGTCGAATATTTAATTAACTTAGACTCTGCAACTCGAAAAATACACTTAAAACTTGCGCCTTTCTAAAATTTTATTAAATCTTTTGGATCTCGGAATTCTCATTCAATCGATAACTCATTTTTTTAGATCTTACTTGAAATTTCCCTTGAAATTTATCCAGATTCCAGTATAATTTCTAAAAAAATTACAATCGGTGAAGAAAAAAGAATTATATAAATATCTGTACACAGACGAAACTAATTAAGTATTGATAAATACACACAAATTACATGATTTACGAGTGAGTAAATGTTGAGTCCGTTAGTATTAGCGACAGCAACAGCTATCCAGACATTATTCGCAATGTACAGAAATTATTAAATCTTATCACCAATTCGTAATCGTTTAAATACTCTTTGCAATAAAATAGCAAGACTATTCACAATTATGTGAACGCTAGGAGTTAGATGTAAAAAAAACCGGAGACCCTTTTTACTGGAAACGAGGCTTTCCATCTTCGTCCTCGGGGTTGATAACGCATCTGCATTTTGATTCTTAATTGATTCTAAATGTAGAAATGAAGATTCTAACTACTGTTTTACCGTGGTAAAGCCACTCTGCAGCAATATTATGGTTGTGTAGTATGAATGGGTTAACTCGACCGGGATATGACCATGCTCTCACAGAATACCACACAGCTTGATGCTGCTGTGTTTCGTATGGTGAGTGTGGAGAACCGGACATCCTTTTTAAAAGGGTCTCCCATTTTTACTGGAAACCAGGTATTCCACCTTAGTCCCTAGAGGTTACCACGCATTTGCATTTTGATTCTTAATTGAGTATAAATGTAGATATCTATAGCCATTCACTTACCATCGGGTGGACTGTATTCGTTATGGTATGGTATACAATATTTTTCTCATCAAAATCAGAATAAAAACACCAGCTACTTTTTACTAGATAGATCTTAAAAATACGTGGAATAATTGAATCAACTCCAGTTACAAACTTTCTCTTCATGATGTATCGAATGTAAAGGAAATTGTGTTTGAAATTAGGTATCGAATTTGAAGGGTACGAAATTTGATGTAAGTATTATAATCTGCTTATCATCTTAAGATTATTTATATACACTATTCAAGCTCCAACAACGTAAAAATTCTATTGATAATGTAGGTACATACCTGCAATATAAATAAATAAAATCAATATAACGTTATATATATTGCTCCACTGCAACTACCTAAATAAAACATTTTAAGTCCAAAATGTTCGTTAATAAAGGTTAATAGTTAGTTATAGAGTACGGACGTATTCGATTATTAATAGTTTTAGTTTATCTTTGATAAATTAAATTAGAGATTTTCGATATTATGTATTAAGTCCGCCATATGTGGTACTATTTTGTCCACAGAAGTATAAAAAAATGTATAAATTAATAAAATAAAAACCTAATATCCGTTTGTATAAGCAAAATACAAAGGCAATATAATATTGAACGTATAAAAGGAAATTATAGTGGCATACTTATATTAAAGTAGCACTTAAGAACACTTATAGGCATATAATCAGCTTTAAACTTTGAACGATCTCTTATCACCAACGGCGGTGATCAAACACAAATGCATCCTTTTAGAAACTGCCTTTGGTAAGGAGCAGTTTACAAATTAATTAAAATTATGTTGAGTGAATGCTAATTTCCACAATTTATTCATATAAATAAAATGATGGAGGTTTGCAGTTGTGCGCTCATCACGGAAAAACTACTGTATAGTCTTCAATTAGGTTTTCTAAGTTTTATTTCTTTGACAATTGTCCCTTATTTAAAAAAATTGCGATATGTTCATGTAATGAAAAATTATTAAAGTTTTAAGGAACAACGATTTTCATAAGCACGATGTGTGTTGCCTTGCCGTGTTAACTGTTACAAATATACAAATTCAACCATAAATTTGCTGATAACTTCGCTGTACATATATTGCTATTGCTAGTCAGCAGTTTTTGTCGCGAAAACAATAAAACGTTGAAAACCAGAACTTGTTTTTAATTTTTTTTTACAAAAAAAACGACCGACAGACAGGCAGACAGACAAACAAACAAGAAAGTTAATAAATAAGTGGTAAAATCGAAGAAATTGCTAAGGTAGATCGACCCATTATTTCGTAAAAGTACTAGTACTGATTACTAAAGCATTCGTTTGGAACAATTCAGTTTATTTTAACTCACTCAAAAAGGTAACCGCGCGGTGGGTTCCTCGAATTTTAACAGAGAATTGAGCTGGATTTTACCCTGGTTTATAATATAAACTATGGCTTAAGATATTTTAAATTTATGATTACTAAAGTAAAGCTGAACGAATTAGAACAATTGATAACTATGACAGTAAATCTTAATAGAATAAAAAGGTACTTCTTTTGCAAACAAGTTTACTTGACAGGTATAAATATAATGTAGGTACTTTATGGCTTTACTCCGAATATTAACGACTTAAAAATAGAACTAAGGATGTATTGCGAATAAGTGGGCACTTCTATCAGAAGCTTTAAACAACTAAGAGTTATAACAGCACAAAAATAGATGATAGATAAATTTTTGTATATTTAAACATAAAAACAAGAAACAACATTTTATTAAGTATTTTACAGTCAATATAAATAAAATAGTATACTGATTGCTCTAAAACTCTTAGAAATTATAGGAGCTAGGAGCTTTATGCTGTATTGATCATCAGATCATTTCGTTAGAAAAAGGAGACCATGTGTAATAAAAAAAGAAAGACCATGTGTAGCTTGATCTAACCCCTGTTGTGGACTTGCTCATAAATCTCGTGGCCGGTACCGATAGCGCCTATTGCTCCCAGGCCATGCTTCTGAAATATTTAAAAAATAATGGTTTAAAAAATAATATAAAAAATATCTATTTGACTAAGTATCAAACATTAACATAAACCCACTTATATTTATTACTATCAAGTCTGGTCGAAAATAAAGCATGGAAAAATTATGCGTGTACGCTTACTTTATTTTACCTTCCTAAACGGCAACACATCGCAAACGTAATACTTTTTTGCTTATATAAACCTGTATCATACGAAACTTATACAAACTTGTATCATTTGAAGGGTATTGCACTATAGCGCAATACCATTCGAATGATACATGTTTCATTCGCATCTTTTTATAATATATTAGTTGTATATTAAAAAAACGTACAATTTTTAATGATCACAAAATAATAAATAAGCAAGTAAATATGCAAACTATGAAATAAAGCAAATTTACATGGCTTTAAATATTTGCTCATAAGTTAGTTACATTCTAAATACATCCCACTGCTGGGGCACAAGTGCCCTCTCATTTCTGAGATGCTTTTAAGGCAAGAAAGTGTCCGCCGCGCTGCCTCAATGCGTGTTGGGGAACTTCACATGTCTTCGAAAAATTTATTTTCTTATTTCTCAGACATGCTGGTTTCCTCACGACGTTTTCTTTCACTGCCAAGTAAGTGGTGAATCAGTACCTAAATTAGCAATTAACAATTTCATTGCTACCGTCGGTAATTGAACCTGAGTTGGTTGCGTGCAGTGAAATTTACAGTAAGCGCTTAGCAACTGAGCTACCACGGCTAAATGCTTATTTTCCCATAGTTTATTCTTATTTGACAAATACGAATTTACAATAACAATTTGTAAAATCATTTTTTAAAAAATAATACGACTTATTTTTTTGTTCGCGTATTGTGAAATTTACAGCGAGCACTTAGCACCTGAGCTACCACGGCTCACGGCTTATGTGCTCATAGTTCTTACTTGACCAATATGAATTTACAATAACAATTTCGTAAAATCTTAAAAAGAATAAGCATATATAACGTTAAAACACTTACAATAACTTTCCCACCCTTTCTAATAGCGCCTCCTACGCCTTTAGGGCGTGCCTGCGTGCCACCCAACATAACAGCCAAAACTGCTAGTACAAAAAGTGCGAATTTTAAAAGCTGCATTTTGAATTGGATCTTGCTAAGCAGAGCCTTTACTTCTAAATGAGAAGATTTGAAATACGTTTCTATTTAACGTACAGCTGTATTTATAATAGTGTACAATTGGTTTATCCCATACGTGACACATGAAATCTCCAAGTTCTACAAGTATAGCAATACATCTTTATCTTGGCGGTTTCTGTTTATTTTCCTCATCCACATCTAATGAATTACGTGTAATCTAAACACGTTACATGAAATAATAAAATTCTAACGAAGCACACTGTCTTTGATTGAATCGGAGTATGTTATTCATTATTCACAATCGATCATTTTTCAAGTTATTTTAAATTTTACAGTTTTTAAACCGGTAAGGGCTTCGTAAGAGAACCTATTGTTCCGCACCTTCCCGTAGGCGTCTGACAGACGGAAATAAACCAGTAGAGCAATCGTGCTCCCAATGTTTTGTTATTGAATAAGGTGACAAACGAGCGGACATTCTACCCGATGAAAAGTGGATGCTATGGCTCATCAACATCCGCAGCTATTTTCAAAATGCAGATACATTATCACCTTAAAAACCAAGACGGAATGTGTCGTTATTAGTAAAAAATCTCCAGTTCTCTACACTCACCATACAAAACACACATCAGCAGTAAGTTGCTATTTCACGCCGGTATTCCACGAGAGCGCGGTCCCTCCCCGTTCGAGCCTACACATTCGTGCTTAAACTGTAATATAGCTACTAACTATTACTTACTAGCTATTACTTAACTATAATATAGAAAATTCTCTTCAATTTTCATTCTTTCACAACTTATGAATGCAACAAAGTAGTAAATTCGGTATATTAAAGCCGTTAAGCCAGGATCGTCATTTTGATTATTGTATTTTTTTATAAGATAGGGTGACAAACGAGCACACAGTCCACCTAATGGTAAGTGGTTGCTGTGGCCCATAGACATCAACGTCCATCCTCAATTACGAATCAAAATTCAGATGTGTTGTCACCCATGAGGACTAAGATAAATTGCCTCATTTCCTGTAAAAAGGATCTCCGGTTCTCTACACTCACCATACGAAACACAGCAGCATTAAGCTACTATTTGACGCTGGTAATCTGTGAGAGCGTGGTCCTTCCCCGGTCGAGTCGACCTGTTAGTGCCACAACTATACTATTAATATAACTGCACCATGGCTCCACCACGTACACACGCACACATCGTGGCCCTATTCCCCACAGCCGTAGCACCTTGGCGGTTACTTTTATTGCGGTCGCGAACTGTAGTTGCTGCAACCTCCCTGATGCGATGGGAACGATCATAGAATACTATAATACACAATAGAATAGCTGTCAACCTTATTTTTTTACGACGATAGGCGTCGCCTGGGGCACGCATACAAGCATTTACGTCGTATTATTAGTTAATCACTACTACAAACCCGATTTGCTGTGTTGACAGACGGATTTTAATACATATATATTTGTAAATAGCGTGCAATTTGGCATTTTCTAAATCATTTGCATGCGAAATTTGGAAACGATTGTAAAGTCAAAACACATCTCGTGTTGACATTTATACGTGTGAATTGACGTGTTAGTGGTATTTTAGTGGCTACACAGGTTCCGCCCACTCCCCCGTCGTATTATGTATGTAATTATAATATTTTATGGATGTCCCCAACAGCTAAACCGACGACATGAATCTTCAGGAACAGATTTAGAGGACACAGTTAATAGCACGAGGATAGCAATGAAAGTGTTCTTATGCAAAAAATTCAAATAAAATATGTCAGCAACACCAGTGCACTGCGAATCGATAAGCTTGCACAATATAGGTTAGTAGTCAACAATGGGGGTTTTAAATAGCGTGCATGCTACAGTTTCATCTTATTCTTTGATCGCCTTTGAAAATGAATGGCGTGACAGACGTAAACGTGCCCGTGTTGTGGCAACACGCCAACAACGTGGAAACAAACAATTTCAGTCGGAATATTTTTATTAATTTTCATTCAAACTTAAGTGTTTTGATTTAAAAATTTAAAGTGATTAATCCTTATAGATTAATTCGTGTAAGTTCGGGATTTGCGTTTCAACCTATAGCTAATATTTTTTGGATTACAGATAGGATTAGCTTGTCGTTATCGTTTTCATGTCTCTAACACTGCATCCTAGCCCTTTTATTTTATCTCATAAACTCCACATCAGATACGGTTAGACGAGGAGGATTTTTTTCATAAACGTTACCCCCTACACCCCCACACTCAGAAATTTCCCCTAGACCGTGCAATTTATGTATGTAAACGCCTAGTTTACATACATAAATTGCACATAAATAAACATTCAGACTCGGAACAACTATCAACATGTTGTAACAGGAAAAACAAACAGGTTTTTAAAAATAACTGATTAGAAATTTTGTGTCCAAACTCACCTGTTCCTGTTCCACGATGAACCATTGCTCGAATACATGGCTACAACAGTTTGGAAACATGTCCTATATGTTCTTGCTTAGGGGCGTTACCCAAGATGAAAAGTGATTTTTGGTGATGTTTAAGAGAATTTGTGGCATTGTTTTGGTTATAAGCATGTTGTGATAGTAGGCAACATTAACAAAAAACAGGTAAGAGTTCATTTCAAAATTTGTTTCAAGATAATACACTTCTCACAAAAATGAAAACCGCAAAAAAATTTCCAATTTTTCGGTGATTATGACGAGCTGTATCTCAGTGAAAAATTGTCATAGAGACTTTGGAGCCACGGTTTCAAAGCAATCCAACAATTCATAATATTTACCCTTCTTTTTCTTGTTCCAGAGGCCCGGAAAAAATGTTTCAATCGAACAATCATATGGACCAGTTAGTCTGGTTATTCAGCTATTTAGGTTATTTATTTCCTTTTTTATATTCTTGCTACGTTCATTTGTAGCGGAAATATCCGAAACTGAACGAAAAGTACCCTTTTGTCTTCAACCATTGATATCTCAACAACCAGCGACCGCACAGAAAATTGAAGAGCAGTTTCGAAAATTGGAATAAATTTCCCAAAAAATACTGTCAATACAATTGAAGAAACGAATTTTATTTCATTCATAATTTTAATTTAAAAAAAGTGAAAATAAAAACTGACTTTTTCCCTAGTTTTGGTAAACTCAGTATTTGCTAAGTACATCTTAGCAAATACTGAGTTACATGTGATACGAAAGCTAATGTTTTCAAGATTTTTTTCATTTCGATGTACCTCCAATAACTCAGCAAATTTACAGATCGAAACTCAATAGTCGATCTGAAAAAACCGCTCCCATCGAGTGGTTTTTCCGGATCGATTATTTACGATTATTCAATATCGAAAAAAATAGAAGAGCGAGATTATAGACGAGTTTAAAAATTCAATGTTTTTTTATTTTATCATTTTCACATTAAGAAACGTAGCGAAAAAATAAAAAAGGGATTTTTTTTGAACAAAAGATAAAAATTGCAAAAATTTGTCAATTAACAATTTGCAACATCGTTCATTAAAAAAAAAACAATATTTAAATATATTCCCTATAAGTATCATAGAACATATATTTGAATCAAATGCAGTTCTCACTAGTTCTGTAATATTTTATCTTATGAATGGCAATTCGAGAGGTACATTATAAAATGTGGTTCAAATAAATATGCCTAACTATTTTGTCAATAGTGTCAGTCCATTGGCTTAAGGGCGAGTTTACACAAGTGTCGCAATCACAAGATACCAGTAACGACACGTACTTGGGTGACGCATGTATTTAAATATTAAGTATACAGCTTACACACACAGTGTATTTATGACTTAGGTAAGTAACCGTAGCCACTGAATTTTAGGTGGGAATAAAGTCTCGTGGGATAAAATCTACGAAAGACTTTGTTCTATATTTATCGTAAAAGTCGGCTAAGAGATTGGGATACCCATTAAATCTATTTAATTTAAATCCTATTATACAGACAAATGGCTAATAATAATATTAATATCCAGATCAGAATAGTGCGGCGTAGACGACTTAAGAAAATCTTTCATCTCGTGCCAGGTTGGGGTCTTAGTTTATTCAAATATAGTAATGGAGTAGTGTCTTTTAATCCACGAGTAAAAAAGTTAAAGTTACAGCCTATATACGTCCCACTGCTGGGAACAGGCCTCCCTTCATTTCTGAGAGAGTTTTAGGGCAAGGAATTGTCCGTCCGCCACGCTGCCCCCAATGCGTGTTGGCGAATTTCACAGGTCTTCAAAATATTTTTTTTCAGACATGCAGGTTTCCTCACGATGTTTTCCTTAACCGCCGAGCACGTGGTAAATCAGCATTTAAATTTTCAATTAACAATTTCATTGGTGCCGACGGGGATCGATCACGGTTTGCTCGTGTATTGTGAAATTTATAACGGACGCTAACCATCTGAACTACCACGGCTCTTCCATCCATAATCCATGTATTAGAAGATAAAACAGGAAGTTAAACAATTTTCCTTCTGTTACTACAAACCATTACGGCCCTATATTTGTGAATTGATTGCATCGCTAATAAAATTAATCATTTCACAATGTTAAAATTATACGAACTAATTATAATACCAGGTAATATGTAAGTTAGAAGTAATGCAATATACACACATCTATTTATAGACAAACGTTAGATACATAAAATAAAAAAATTATAAACTCGTATACCGGTACTTTAGCTCCCAAATATGTTTTACCTGGTGTGCAACTAATGAGACATCTATAAACGGTAAAATTTAAGTATTAAGTACGGCATTTAATGCGAAAGAACGTTTTTTAGTAAATTGTGATTTTAGGTTAGACTAAAATGTAACATTCAAGTAGTTCGCAGGTTTCATGAATGTGGATCGTTATTCACGTGTGTTCACGTAACGTAGACCTTCACGTATCCGTAACAAATTTTATGGCACAGTCACACAATGCTGTCAAGGTCCACAAGGTTTTATGAGACATGTGGTTCATTATTGGAACATTATTAAATACAAAAAGTAATTACGACTAAGCCGTAGATTTAACAAACTTTGTTTGCGTAACATAAACGACCATCGTTACTGATATTCATTTAATTCTGTAATGAATAAACAGTAGAAATAGAAGAAATTAATTATATTTGTACCGGTTATTTATTA
Source organism: Parnassius honrathi (assembly GCA_018247895.1). Taxonomy (NCBI): domain Eukaryota; kingdom Metazoa; phylum Arthropoda; class Insecta; order Lepidoptera; family Papilionidae; genus Parnassius; species Parnassius honrathi. The sequence goes on along the minus strand of DWHP01005885.1, from coordinate 1,148 downwards.
ATATATATCATTAGAATATATAAGAAATGACAAGAACTACTAAGACTAGAGTAGATTTTAAGTATGACTGCATATTTTACGCATACACGGTAAGGTAAAGAAAACGATTTCTTTGACAAAAAGTACGAGGCGAAATTAAAATGGCATGTATGATTGCATATTTTTTTAATACGATTTTTTAAACGACGGAAAATTTTAGCACCTACTTAACATTTTTTAAATATTTAAATAAGAGTGACATATAAGTCAACAGTCAATTTTGGTGCAGCAGCCTGTGGACGTGGACACACGCAAGCTCATGAACCTCAAATAATATATAGAGAATAAGTCTTGCCTACGGTAGATACGGTAGGTATGAGTAAGGAAGGAGGAATCTAAGAGTGTAATGTACACTCCACCGAAATGTAATTTGCAGACTCTCACTGACAGACATACTACTCGGTAACCGTGTTCTGAACTAAGTAACTTTAGCTATTATCTTTCCTTTGAGATATGCCATTAAAACTGTGTGCGTGATAACTGCGTAGTCTCGCATGTCATGTTCGCAAATAATTGAGTTCACCGTTTAGCAAATAGACAGTTGACAAAGTGGTGGTTGACTGTGCTATGATCTAGGCTCAAATACCACTTGTTAACATGCTGCTAGCGGGACCGTGAGGAATGTCGAAGCAACTGTCACCAATTTAGCCCATATAATGGTAGTAAGCTACCATATCTTGGAACTTGAGGCAATGTAAAATAATGCTTATGGTGTAGGTATATTTTAATTTTAGCCTAATTCGATGTTCTAACTCGAAATGATAATTTTTTTTAAAATGTTGAATGAAAAATTAAGAACAAACGTTAAACTCACAATTATATACTCGTACATAAAGCGCTATATGACAGAAGACATTTGCAAAGCAGTGGAACTAAAATAAGCTGTATCTTTACATTTACTTTTGTATTTGTATATGCGTAGTGATATTTAAATTAAAAAAAATTAAAATCCGACGGAAAAATCCGGACTAAAAGTATAATTTTAAAAATTTGATGGCGTGATAAATAATTTTTCACACATAATATGATGTCGGGAGTAGTGTAGTTGTACCAGTTCTGGACCACTGATTCAGAGGCGGTACAACGACGTGTAGTAGTACCAGTTCTGG